>JAQFYQ010000512.1:0-16744 GCA_034694885.1 Buchholzia appendiculata | reverse complement strand
CGGAAAGTGCGTCAAGCCACTCGAGTGCCCATGCAGCTTCCAAGACCAAACCATCAGTGAAGGAACTGTTGTCCAACAGGAATGCAACACCTGGTAGGCTGTCGTTTTGTATTAAAAATAATCAGGTTTACACGACGAGTTTGATGTGTTGGGACCTAGATACTTAAAATCAATATTTAGTGTGTAGCATGATTTTTATTGGAATTTTGTAATTTACATCTCACTGTTAACTGCAAACTTCTTTACTAGCAATGACAGAAATATTAAGCAATGATATATTCTACAATTGTCTTCATACTAAATTTAACTCGCAATTTTGAATCAAGGCATAAACGATTAGTGTGTGATACAGTATGTAATCTAGACGGTAATACCTTCATCAGATCGGCTGTAGTGGTGTCACCTGTTTAATACAATTTACTTCCGTTGGTTGTTTTTCTTCCTTTTTCGCACAAATCTCTGACATCAGAATAAAAATATTCTATTAATTTCTTCACGACCACGCATGGCCTTATGAACTCGTGTTTTGACGCAGAATCAAATTCAACAGTATTCTGTTCTGTATTCAGTAAATGCACTCACGGTCGCATGGTCTGCACAAACAACGTATGTGGCGCCACCTGCTCTGCCTACGGAGACAGTCATTACATCACGTTCGACGGCAAGCCGTTCGAATTCAAGGGAACTTGCTCATACGTTCTCGCAGAGGACGGCTGCAACGCTGGCGATAAACACACATTCAGGTTGGAATCACTACTACTGCTAATTGTATGGGACATTTAGAGGCGTTTGTGTTAAAAAAAATATATATATATATATACATATATATAATAGCATATTAATACCATATCATCATCATCATCGCTCTCATAATCATCACCATCATCATCATTTACCAGTTTTCTAAAGATGGTTCTAGCTTTTTAGAATTTATATACAAATTGGGACAATGAGAACACTTATATCAATTCAGAAATATTCTTCAAATTAAATTTAATATAAAAACTAAATGGTCAACAGGTTAGTATTATACACTGTTTTTCAAAGTTAAGGATGGGCTGGCGAAATGTTGTTAACTAACTATATACTAAATGATCTCGTTTATTATTTAAATTTCACATTGACAGCTAATTGTCATTGATTCTAATTATTTGGAAATTGAACGGAAATAACATTAATTGATCAATATGCCACACCTACTAATCTAAGATAATGATGCAAATAATGGATCACTTATTAATTTATCTAATGATTCTAATCGCATTGCACCCAATAACCCTCCAATATTTCATAATTTGTCGCCGTACAGAATCACCGCTGAGAACGTACCTTGCGGAGCTGATGGTTTGGTTTGCGCCAAGTCCGTCGTCTTCAGCGTTCACGACACAGTATTCCACCTGGTCCGCGGCACAGCACCAATCGTCCAGCACACCGAGGGTGTAATGGAGAAAGCCCATTACGAGATCGTCAATGCTGGAGCTTTCACTTACATCAAGACACAACACGGTATGCACTTTGATCTTTTGACCTTTCATCTCTACTACTATCCAGTATATGTTTGTATTTGTACTGAATATACAACATGAATATACTATGTGAAATTAGAAAATATTTTTAGATATCTTTTGAGGATGCCATAAATTGTTGAATGTTGTTGCCACATCTTCGCAAATTTGTCAACTACTAACCATAACTTGTCTTTACTGTGACAGTAGCGAACCACTTAGCTTCTTGACATATTTTGATACTTTAATTTCGTCCGTGATAAATCTGATTTCAAAATAAACAATAATCACAATTTTAGTAGCATAGGATATTAAATGGATAACATATTTGTTGAATCTTTTATATTAATAAGTAAAACTTTCATAAATTCGGAGTAATAGAAATTGATTCAATCTTTCACGTGCCTATGTTTTACATCCAGGAATCAACATCCAATACGACGGATCCCTCCGCGTCTACATCACGCTCGAACCACGCTATCGTAACCAAGTCTGCGGTATGTGCGGTAACTTCGACAGCCGTGCCGACAACGACTTCCGTGCCCGCTCAGGCCAGATCGAGACCAAGGCCGTCTCGTTCGCCAACACCTGGAGAACGAAGGAGTCCTGCCCATGGTCCACACCAGCCGAGACAGCTTGCGCTATCAACCCAACGAGAGAAAGCTGGGCCAAGGAATCCTGCAACATTCTCATGGGATCCCTCTTCAAGGAATGCCACAGCGTTGTAAGTGCCTGGTCAAATGTACCTGAAAGGACCGTATTTAAGGGCAGGCTTGGGTTCAAACACATCCCTTCCATTTTTTCTTCAAATGTATGCTGTTTTGTGAGGAAATGTTGAAAAAGGTAGTTAAGATTTTTAGAGGTCAAACACCCCAGAGATGAACATCTTGGAAAAAGGTCGACAAACATTTTCAACATCCTAAAATGAAATCCTGACTACGGCCCTGTTACCTGATCAATTGTCTTGAAATTTTATTATTATCGTCTTGCAATGATTTTGCAAGACAATAACGCCTGAGAAGAAACAAAGGGGTCGATCAAAAATTGAACATAGATAGAGATAGTATTAATATTATTATATATTTCAATTTGTATGAGTACTATTGATCAGTAGTTGAAGACTACTACAAATAGATTGCACTGAATGGATGCTATCATGATTGGTGAACAAATACTGTTGCTACAAATCTGTAAAGTATTGACATTAATATTGGCATTAGAATTGTTTACATTAATTTTAAATATCGATCCTGTCATAGACTTAATAACTGTAACGATTGGCAGTAGCAATTAGAGAATAACGAATAACAGTGATCTAAGTAGCGCGGTGTACACTGTACAATGAGTAATACTAGTGTTGTGTGTGCTTGTGTTACAAAGGTCGACGTGAACCGTTACTTCGAGGACTGCGTCACCGACAGCTGTGCCTGCAGCCGTGGCGCTGACTGCGAAAGTCTCTGCACATCCGTTGCTGCCTACGCACACGCTTGTAACGCCAAGGGAATTCACATTCGCTGGAGGACTGCTGAAACTTGCCGTACGTTTCTCCTCTCTGACTTTTGTTTTGTTTATACACGGCACCACAGTTTTGCTTTGTATTTTGTATTTGCTAAATTGTTGTTTATGCGTTGTTGTGTTTGCAAAATAAATTGAATACTACTACTTTGGCTAATTTCGTTCGCTGTTCACCTTCTTGTTTGATATTTCAATTTTAGTGTTGCATGTTCACCCTTTTATAAACTTATTCTAAGCTTTTGTGTTCACTGCTCACCATATTTGCTAATTTATTTCTATTTTTGTTCGCTATTTGTTCTGTGAATGTTTACTCATACCTTTTATTTTTGTCTTCGCGATTATCTAGTAACTTTCGCATAAATGTATGTTTGTTGGCATACTATAATTTCAATGATAGCAATTATATTGTGTGCTTTACAAAATGTTCCGCATTATGGCAAATTTCTATCCTGAAAATATTTTCATGTAAATTCATTAACATTCACTTCTATGTGTATATTTCTATGTTGCCTTAATTACTCCAGTCTTGAGAATCTTGAGCGTTGATAACGAAACTGTTTTTGGTTGCTGTGTAGCAATGACTTGCGAGAACGGTATGGTCTACAAGGCCTGCGGCTCATCCTGCCCAGCTACCTGCTCTGAACTCGGTCACTTAATGGGTACCGCTGTCATCAAGGCTCACACCTGTGCCACACCATGCGTGGAAGGTTGCCACTGCCCAGACGGAACTATCGCACTGAACGGTCAGTTCTGCCAGCTAACGAGTTTTCTTGTGATAGCTCAAGTAATATTGCAAAATAATCATCAGTCAGTTAATTTAGTATATTTGTAAACTCAAGTTTGGCGACGAATTAATCTAATCTGTATATCTTTAGCCCAGGTCATTGACTTACTTAGTTAATTGAATTGTTAACTCGAGTATAATTACGAACGTAGTATCCTAAGTTCGTTTTATTATCGGGCAATCAGGTCGTTACCCATTGCAACCCTATTGATAACACGAATAGCAATAGGGCAGTAACGCAGATAGGTTAACACATAGTATCCTGCCGTTTTGAGTAACCTGTTGCGAACCCGAGTAGAGTAACGAATGCCCAGTTAACCTAACCTCTTGTTGTCTCCAGGCAAATGCGTTAGACGCGAAGAGTGCACATGCACTGACGCCACAACCGGCAAGTCCTACAAGAAGGGAGAGACGCTTCTGCACGACTGCAAGGCTTGCACTTGCAACGCTGGAAGCTGGACTTGTGTTCAGATGCCAACCTGCGACGACGCTAAAGTACATGTCCGCCCAGCACCAGCACCAACAGCAGGTATGTTAGATGTCCAGCTTCGTATGTTGCAAACAGGAAGTGTCTTTGACCACCGATTCGTGCTCATCTGGCCCAGTGGATCGATGGTAAAAGTCATGCGTAGAAATATGTAATCAATGTTACTATCGCCTGGTCTTGCTTCCGGGAAGCAACACTAGCGTCATCATGTCACGCACTGCACGCTTGGGGTTAATCGTTTTGAGGAGTGCATAGTATCGAGCAGGCAAGAAAAAATACAACTTGCGATTGAGAATTTCATTAAAATAATGCTTACGAAGTATTAACCAAGAACTGACTAAGTAATTGTTTGCTTTTAACATTGCTACGTAGTTAGATAACTTCCATAGAATAGAGATTCATATGATACGTGTTGATACCTGTTGTAGCACCACCAGTTGAGAATCAACCAGTGGTCACAATAACGGGGACCAAGCGCGAGCTTATTTATGTCCCCTAAATCAAATGATCCCCTATATCAAATGATTGATACCGTTTATTGAGATTTGCATTTAACTGCACTAAATGTATTGCACCCACAAGTGTAGGGTTAATACCATCTGATTGCGATGTGTGCGTGTAGAAATGTGCACCAGGAATGGAATGATTTCGTGCGAGATGCCAGCTGGTACTTGCGGTAAAATGTGCGACGGAATTCAACAATGCATCATTCCAAATGAAGATGCAGACTGCAGTATGTACTCTCTTCGTGTAAACTATTGCATTGCCTATTTGCTACCAGTTTTAATGCAAGTATACGCTGTATATAAGATAGTCGTTTGTATTTTACACTGACTTTAACCTTATAATAACTTTTATCTTATTTTTAGAAATATATATTGTTGATATTTGCAAATATCTTTAGAAAGACTGTGGTTGACACGGCTAATACATCTACAAAAGAACATTTACAGCGGTCCATTTTAGTGTGTCGTCACGTGTGTGACAATTTTGATCGCACTATGGTTATGCTTTGTACTTGGTATTTGCTCGCATGTATTGTATATTGATCAATGAATGATTAAATAAATGAAAATATAATAAAATGAGAATTCATAACAAATAATTAAGCTTTTACCGTGAAAATCGAGTTAGTTCAGAGACACTGTATGATATGCAACTACAAATATTTCTGTGTCCTCTTACTGAAATATGTTGCAGTAAAGTCTAAACTTTCTCTTTATCTTACTGCTTTGGTACGTTTGCATTGACTTTATGCGACATGCCGTGGCTTAACGCACTGTAGAACTAAATGTCAGTGGAATATATTCCCATTTGAAACGATACTGAAAACGGTAACAATATAATCAATACTGTACACTTTAGAGAAAATATTGAAATTATTTATTTAATTGTTTAATTATAATCCATGTTACAGCGCCAACGTCACCACTCTCAGCGCAACCAATCGTTATCAAATCAGTCGGTTAGTACACCGTTTTCTTTTATTCGGTAATCCTATGCAAAGATAATACGGTTTGATAATCTAGTAAAACAAATTGATAATATTATCAATTGTAATTAGGTGTAAGAGTTTATATTTATAATCAAACGTAATCGTTTAATAATAAAACATGTCACGTGCTCACAATCTAACGGAAGTAAAGCTCATATTTCATCACAAGTTATCAGCATTATATCAATATGAACATTTAACCAAATGCGACAGTGCTCAACGTGAGCCAAATGTGGATTTAGCGAATACAAGATCTAACCTATTATACTGGTATTTACTCATCAGTAGAAGGTCTTGTAGAAATGGTAGCAGAAGAATTATTCGACACACTGCCAGTTCTTCTTGATTCTGCAATCTGCACAGACTCTGATTGTGATCGATATAGAGTGACGCGTGTATAGATTTTCTGAAGAAAAAAATGGCAAAATCCTTCACACTGATTCACAACTCTTTAAATCAACACAATATTTACTTTTGTTTCACATAGCGTGCTTCACAGTATTTTGCCCCACATAGTGTGGTGCTTCATACTGTAATATCTAAAAAAAACTTGAGCTTCAGTCTAGCTGACGCACTACATGCATGTCTGTCTACAGTCGTTATGTTTTGTCACAGTTGTAGCAAACAGTTATTATGTTGTATCCCAGTTGTAGCAAACAGTTGTAATATTGTTTTTGTTGTTGTGTTGACAGTCTGCAACGATCCAGAAGTGAAACTTCCCTGCGCTGTTCAGTGCCCACTTCAGTGCAACTACCAGGCTAAGACGAGCCCATGCACAGCAACTGCTGGCACTATGAAGTGCGATAGAGAAGGTATGTGAGTTTTTTCTGGCTGGCAACATGAAAAAAAGATTCGATGTGCAACAAATATTCTAGAGCTTCCGGCTATTTGAGATTTTGATAATAATTTACTGTGCGTTATATGTTTAATATAACAGCTTATATGCGGCTTTGACACATATTTGAAGCAAAATACAATATACCATAGTATAGTTATTAGATGAACACATTTCACACTTGGTATTAATATATAAAACGAGAGCTAATAGAAGCAGTTGGACAAGTAATAATGATTGCTGTAGTGCAACTATTATTACTATGCGCTATAATATCAAGACGTATAGAAGTCGGTACTTGTACTTGTACCAGAGTTGTACTCGAGCACAATTTTCAAGAAATTGTACTTTTAATTGCATTTGAGATCAAGCACTTGTATTTATACTTGTGCTCTGAACTCAAATACTTGATTAGAAGTCTGATAATTTCGCAGATAAATCTCGGCTGAATCTTCCGTTGAATTCCCCCCCCCCTATTTTTTAGAGGATATGTGCAAATGTTTCTTGTGCAACAGATCTGAAACGCTGCAACTTGTAAATTTTGCGGCTTCTAATTACTGTGTATCACGTGCATGCTTTTCTTGAACCTGTTTCAGCCTGCGCTTGCAAGGAAGGTTATGCCCGCAACGGAACCTCCTGCATCCCAACCACCATGTGCCAGTGCTACGATGCCATGGCCGATGTCGTTCGTGCTCCATTCGCCAGATGGTCAGATGCTTGCCAGACTTGCCAGTGCTTGAACAACGAAATCAAGTGCACATCCAACTGCGCCCCAGTCGTTTGCGACAAGGTTTGAACGGAAGACTCGTCTATAGTTCAAGCGTCACATTAAATCACAGCTTATTGGGAGCGGTTGTCACTGATTAAAACGTCGAACTGTTAAAATTAATTACATTTTATTAGTTTTGGACTTGCTAGAAAATAAATGTCTGTACAGTAATGTGTGCTGGTTAAGCTGTCGTTCTGTGATACTACACATGTTTTTTTAAAGTAAGACTGCAATGCTTTATATATAACGTAGGTATACTGCCGTCTATTGGTATACTGCATGCACATTATAATTGACCTAATACGTAATGACTTTATTAATAATCTCAGACTTAATACCCTTACTAACTCTTACTGGTGTATACTTGGTTAACAATTATCTATATTTGTATCATTATTTCTAATAAAAGTAGCATTGCTGTGCACTCAGCTCAAGGCAGCTATATTTGAACGTGTTGCATTGTGTAGCCCGGATACAAGCTGCAGACAATCAAGGGCGAATGCTGCCAAGTCTGCGTCCTCTCCACAATACCAACCGAACCATCCACCGTCATCACAACCATCAGCACTCCAGGTTAGATATGAACACTGATTCTTCTTGTTTGAAAATCTGGAGTTGTTCTCCTCTCTGACCTCTGGTGAGTTATGAAATAAAGGATAACAACAATTGATGTCAGCTTTTAATTTCTCACTTTATTTAGTCTTACGTTGTGAGTAATATTGTCTTAAATTGTTGTTACATAACATTTGATGGAGAAAATGAACGTGGTAATATATTGTTTTATCATGCTAAATTGCATAGTCTGGAGGGGATGTATGCTAAATTTGTTTTAAGTTGATATACATATAGGGTCGACAACGACCTTCTAAATTAATCAGAAATACTGTCAATAAAACCGATTTTTTTGAAACTGTATTGGATAATATCCAGAAGCTAGAAGATTGTCTATCATCAATTACTCTATGAGCACAAATATTTATTGAATATTTATTTCTAAGTGATATTTTATTGAATTATATATTTTTATAATCTATTTACTGTAGGTGCACATGCACTAATCACCGAAGGACTTAAGGACTCAGCATTGATCCCAGACAGCGCAATTGTAGGCAAGCCAAACCTTGATAACCCAGCTGCCGTTCGTCCAACTTCTGCGGAATCATGGAAGGTTCCAGTTGACAAGAAGCCACGTCTGGAAATCACCCTTGTGCCACAAGGTACCACCAACAAGCCAATCATCGTCGATGAGATTAAAGTGAAGGGAGTTCATTTCTACACTGTACAGTTCAAGACAGATGATTCTTCCCTGTGGTTGGATGTGGCTGATCATGATGCGCCAATGGTAAGCAACTCACCTTTTCTGACCAATAGGCCTATTTCGATGAGTAATAATCAAAAATGGAATTATATTGAGCTAAATAGCCTATGACAATGCCTTATGGACTCATTAGAATGAGTCTTTAATTGCAACGAGAGATGGTTATTTTAGTATAACACACAATTGTAAAACAAAAAATTTTCTTGTCGTCAAATTAAACTGTTCAGATCATTTTTGTAATATAAGTAACAAGTGTAGTACAAGTAAGCTTAGTTCCGCTATATATTGAATTTCGTCCTTTATCTACAAAGAACTTTAAACGTGACTACTGGAACTGGTTTTATGTACTGAATTGTGTCAAATTTGGAATTAAATACAAATACAAATATAAACTTTCTGGTATTTCTGGTTTGATTTAATATGGAGTAAGATGTCTGTTTATGAGCGCACTTCGTAATATACGGCTTCTTGATGTTGGTCTAGCTGCAAATGTAGATTAAAATCCATACTTTATTTTTAAAAAATAACATAACATATGTAAATTTCCAAATTGGTATAATTTATAAATCTATATGTTTAGAAATTGCATTGATGATTAATTGAAGTCGGGGAATAGATAAGGAATGTTCAATAATAAGTCTGTTTCACGATAATATAAACATATTTTAAAGTAGATTAGTGTGTAGGCACCACTTTGACTCTTTTATTGAGCTATCGATTTATTTTTGTATTGAACTCTGTTATGTCGATTGAAACTTATAGGTATTCAATGCCATGGATGATGCTGCCGATAAACTCCCAACAAAGACCGTTGCCAAGGCAATCGCCATCATTCCAAAGGTACCAGTTAACCCAACTGATACAGTCTACAACATCAAGGTCCAAGTCTTTGCTGCCTTCCCAAGTGTGAAGAAAGTCGTCGAGATTGATGGCCCAGTGACAACAACACAAATAACCACCACAACCGGCACCACTGAAGGAGTCAAGAAAGTCACCATTAAATCCATCGTCCCAGTTCCAGAATCAGGTAGATGACAGCTACTGCATTTGTGCAAAATTTCAATACGTGTGCAGTTGCACCAGTTAGATTGAGAGTTAGTTTTATTAGCAGCACACTGTTTGCTCCCACATGTTCAATGAGCAACGAGCAATGATTTTAATGCAAGAAAGAGCATTCAGAGGTTTTTTTCGGTGAATGTAACGATAATTTGAATCCAACATTATAAGGTCTTACATTAGATATAATATTTTGAGCGTCGGATCAATATGGCTAAATTGATCAATAAATATGAAAAACTCGTAGTGGAAGAGACGATAAATTAATATGCTGATGATGAATTGTTTTGACTCAACATGTAATTAGCTATACGTTATTAAATATTGGAATGAGTTAGGAGTATGCATTCGGTTTAGATTATATATTTAAAATATTCAACTTTTAGAGCGCTACAAATTAACTATAAGCGTCGTCATTAATTCGTCAAAATATGACAATTGACTAGAATATAATCTACATGTCGCCATGAATGTTTTCCGCTTTTATAGAACTGTGCGCGAAGGAAGATATGCACATCACTCCAGAACTCGTCTCCATCACCGGCGAAGGTCAGGTCTCGAAACTGTACACTCCAGAAGGCGTCTACAAGATCGGTTCAACTAACAAGCCAGAGACGCTGAACATTCTCGTCAAGGGAACCAAACAGCCAACCATCACTGATCTCTCAGTCGTCGTCGACGGTCCAATCAAACACGTCACTGCAACATTCGGTGAAGGCCCACAGGCTCACTCAGAGGTAGGCAACAGCAAATTATAAGTTTAAATCTTTGGTTTCTAATTTTTTTCGAGCAGTACCATTATCTTCATAAAAAATATGCGGATCATTATGTCTTACAAAAATTTAAATATTGTGAAAGTAACAGCTAACTGAAGAAGCAACAAAAGTTAGCAGCAGTATTTGATTCACACATAAGATGATAACATTACATTTTGTTGGATATGCTATCTACAACTGATTGATATCCGATCTCAATTGTATAATATTGATTCATAACCATTTTATTTCTCTACACTATCAACGGTTTGCATCATATCACTTCAATGATAATGATAAGTCCTTTAACTTAATAAATTGCACTATACTTATGTGCAATTTGGGTTGAATACTACATTTAACCCAAATAGGTTAAATACTATATTTGATGTGTTTATGGGTCAACTACGGTAGTTTTTGACTAGTCTTCAATGTTTGTTGTTTCATCAACTCTGTTTTCAGACTAAAGTAGTGAAGGCAGCAGGTAAGATTTCCTTCCACCTGGGCGGTATGCAAACACGCTACATCACAGTCACCTTCCTCTACGCTGATGGCGAGAAGACAGCAATGAGCGTCAAGAACATCAACATCAAGATTTGTCACGAACCAGGTCCGTCATCAGCATAAGTATACTTAACATATCCGGCTAAATATTTTGCTTAAAGTGATTTTGTTAGATTCATTTTTCTCAAGATATTACTGGCCTTTATTTCAATAATTGTTTAGACTTGAGAGACTTTTAATAAAAACGTTTGATGTTTAGCATTTATTTATCATAACAGGATCGTCACTGATGGTTTATTTAATCATTGCATCTTTGAGATGCCAGTTAAGATATCATCAGTCTTATTGGTGATGAAGTCAAAAGGATGGCAGAGCGGTCTTATTTTTATAAGTGCATTTCGTATTCTTAAACAGCTTTTAGATTTGCCATTTATTTCTACCTGTAGGACGTGATAAACGTGAGTGCTTTCTAAGCGAATTATGTTATGTCTATGTATAATATGTTGCATATTATGTTATATCTATGTTGTATAACGCGCTTGGCTTTGTGCTAGGCTTTGGTCGTATGAACTACAGGTCAAGTGCATTTTGGAATGTTGCTGTTACTTAGCATTTTGAATGATATTGATTTCGACATTAATGTGTTGTTTTGCTTATTTTTTTCGTCGTTCAGATGCGGGAACCACAGAACACGTTGCATCTGTACCACATTCAACACCAATCAACATCGTAACAGGTTACTAGATTGTTTACATTTCCGTAAACAAGCATCTACAGTTTGCTTGTTATTAACTACTTAATGAATGGATATTTAAAAATTGTCATATAGTCGTAATTAACTAATCGTATAGGTCATGACCTGTTGCAATCGTATAACTTTACTCGTTTTATGATTATCATAACATCCCTTGCATCCCTTAATGGAACTTGATGTTTTGCGACAGAATTCATACATTTAGTTCGCGTTTAGATTTAAAATATTTCAACACATATTAGTACTATATTTTTAACTGTGGAATAATTATGTATTTCATGCGTTAAATTGTGATGTGTTACGTGTCGTCACTAATTATATTTAATTATGTGTTACATCGTCGCATATTTCATAGTTATTTTAGTTAGTTATTGATTTATTTTATATGACTTCAATTTGATCATAATATAGAATTTAATTATATTAAAAGTATATGTGAATATTATCAAAAACCTCTGTGTCGGCGATGTGTACACTACAGAGTCATGCAAGAAGGTCCCAGCTATTGCCACCATCAAGGATGTCGTCATCACAGACTTGTCCAACAAGGATGGCAGCAAGGCCGTAGATGGTACATGGACTTCAGAGAAGGCAGCCGACGACAAACTCTTGGTTCGTCTGACGGCCACTGAGGCACCAACCCTCACTCAGGTCACCCTCACCGTCAAGTCCGTCAGCGTGGTCACCCTCACCGTTGTCCCAGACAACGCTGCCCAACGTGACAAGATGGTCGAGGTAGGCATGCTTTCCAAGTTTATTTAGTTTATTTAGCAGCGTTCTTGTTGTCCCATCGCAGAAAATTGAACTGTTTCTGTTGTATGTAGATTTGGAGTTGAGACCGGATGCCATTCGAGAACTAATATAATTTGTTGCCTCGTGCCAATGTTAGAGCGGATTTATTGTGCGGCTTCAGTGACATGGTAGAAAGATATTGCCTGAAGAATTAAAGAATTATCAAGGCAAGAAAAGAAAAATCTGCGGTCTTGACTAAGCACAATATGCACAATATGCGATTGCATTAACGACATGCAGCTGTTTAACTTTTGATTTAATAAAATGCTCAGTATTAGCTCAGTAGTTATAAATGATGTCAGTATCAATTCAATATATAATGCTTCAATCATCACTCTGTCAGAACGCAAAGCAAACAATAAACGACAATAAACAAAAGAAGGCAAAGCACAAAACAATGAGGACAAAACATTCACTGTCCCGCATAAATAAAATCATTTTTATGTGTCCATACACATAAAAACGATATCAACGTCATCTTTATTATATTGATTGGTGCATCAGCGATTTAGATAGTAGTTCCTTTAATTGTAAGTTGAATTGCATTTTATTTAAATTGTATTTTATTAAGAAGAAGAATGACCGCAATGTTTCATCAATGTAGGTCAGCCGCAACAACCTGAACGGAAAGACCTCAACCTCTGTGACCTTTGAACTCGGATCAAGCATCCAGAGCAAACTCTTCATGATCACCCTGTACAAAGCACCAGGCGCAACGGAACCAATCACCGTCAAGAATCTGGCAGCTAAAGCTTGCGTCAAGACCGCAGCACCAGAAACCAGTATGTATACAGTTCAGTTTATCAACGATTCGCGTCTTAACCCGTCTAATTACGCAGTGTTGCGAAGAAACAAAATTAGATATTCACACATTTTTCGTTTCCACTTACTTCTAGTCAAGGGTGTTCAAAATTGACACGAAACATATTGCTTGAAGTGTACATAATTCTTCAACTCCAATTCGGTGAACTACAACTCCAATTACTAGAAATTGTTTGGTTGTCGTAATTCTGAGACAAAACTTAATGATATTGACAGGTTTTTGCTGTCGCTCTATTATTATAAACTGTTCGAAAAATTTGATTGTTTTACGTCCAATGATTTATTTGAGGCATACATATAAGTTTGTTGTTATTTCAACAGAGAAGTGCCCAGTTGAGATGAAGAACAGCGGCATCACGACAAGCCGTAACGTCAAGATGACACCAACGACCGCCGCAGCCGCCCTCATCGACTCCGACACTCAGTACAACGTCAAGCCAGAATCAGCCACAACACCCGTGACATTCACCCTGAAGATTCAATCCAAGTTCACACCGATCGTCGACAGCTTGAACCTCAACGTGCAGAACGTGAAGGAACTCAAGTACACGATGTACAGAAACCAGAAGACACCAGTGATGAAGGACCACAAGCACTTCGCCATCCCGTCATCAAAGAGCTCCGTCAACATCGTCTTCCTGCAGAAGATCGAGGTCGATTACATCACCTTCGAGCTGATCCCAGAGTCTGCCGACAAGAACGTCATCGTTACTGAGTTGTCCGCAGTCGCATGCTTCGAACAAGGTACAAAACCATTCAGAGTATTGTGTAACATGGTAGAATATTTGTTCTCTTAATTTCATCTGTACGATGTTATATTTTTGTTATCTGGGTTTCTAGTGTAATACTGAAACAGTTACGAACGATTTAATAATATGAATGTGGATGTAGTGCGACAGACAGGGATAGACACAATTAAATTTTACCTACAGTAGGTAATATAATCGCATTTTGAACGCTTTCTCGTGCAATCAACGAGCTAGCGGAATCTTTTCAAAATTACTCACACATAGATATAAACGACGATTAGTTCGCAAATTATCTTTCCGAAGACTTTATGCAAATTTATTCTAATCATTCTCGTCATTATGCATTAACTCCCGTTTTAGATTACACGTTGTTTTGTATGTGTTATTTTTAGACCCAGAACCATCAGAGCCGAAACCAGCCGTAAAGAAAGGTAAGACACAGTAATCTGGTAATATGAGTATTAAGCATGGTATGTTTTTGTAATTATGTTCTAACTGCTTCATATTTAAGATTTATAATTTCACATCGTTTTGCACGGCACCATAAAGTATTTAATACATATAATAAAGTATTTAATACATCCCATTGTTATTGACTAATTTAAGATTCCTATTCTGTTTTTTTTTGTTTTACAGAAAACATTCTTGGAATTCCACTGCCAGAAACAAGTACGTTACTTTTGCTTATATTTTGCACTATTAATCTTTTTTAAAGGTTTCAGACAATTTAATTGAAAACGTTCTGTTGATGAACGGATTGCATTGCAGTCAGTAATAATAATCAATATTCAATGATATTGAAAATGTATTGCAATCATGATATTCCAAAATCATGCAACGTTCTGATCAACTCAATCGTAGCATAACCTTCGGACCTCAACCTTCCATTAGTTGAGTCTTAGAATAATCTTTGTCAGCTTGATTTTGCTATTCCACATCATTCCAGTGTGTTGAAGAACATTTTGATGACGTCTAACCTATTCTGCAGGTAATCGAAAACCAAATCGGTTAAGAACGACTAATACTAATATTTATGTATTTATTTGTTATTTCTCTTTCTAAACGCTTTTGCCTTGTGTTCGTTGACAGTGTGCCCCAAGTACGTCATCGATCACTTCTCTCTGAAAGATCACGAGATCGTCATGTCAGCCAGCGTTGAACCAGACAAGGCTCCAGAAGCTCTTGCCGGAGGTTCGGGATACAAGGTCAAACCAATCGACAACACACCAATCAAGATCGCCATGACTCTGCCACCCAACAAACCACGAGTCCTCCATATCAACGGGGTCTTCACGGGAGTAGAATCCGTTGAGTTCCTTCTGCATCCAACTGATCCAACGATCCCGCCAAAGAAGATCGTAGCGGTGCCAAAGAAACCAGAAGAAGCGACACCAATCAACATTCCAATCAGCCCACCGATTGATGCCGATAAGCTCATGATCCAGCTGAACCCACATAAACCAAACGAGCCAGTAGAGATGCAACACTTGGAAGTGATGGTCAGCCCATTCGCTGAACCACGTATGTACATTCTTTGTCATGCTGACTTTTTCATATTTAGATTAACGAAACTTTTTTTATTGCAAGCGACGTTTTCAGTTTGGTTGACGAGTGTGATGACATGATAATGTGATGATTAAAAAGTAAAATATTTACATCCAATGAGACGTGTAAATTTCGTCTCAGTATTTTGTTAAATGAGATTTGAAAGCCTTATTGATATTCTCATCCATAGTTAATTTTTAGTTAATTTTCTATAGCCATTGATGTGCAATATATGCAATCTGTTAATCATCTTGCAGCTTATGTATGTTGATGATTTCAATAGATAATTTCAATCCGGGTATTGACATTTGCAAATTATTCGTCTGACGTCCAACCAATTAGCCCTACTGTTAATTGCGAGCAATTCCATAGGCATAACTTTACCCACCGACTGTTTCTCACATGTACATACACACATGTGCCATTCTTGATGGCACTCGAAATTTAGTACCGTGCCATCACTGCCATGGCTCTCTCTCGAGAATCGTACATTATGCCACTGACATGCACCATTCGTTTGATGGCGTCAACAATTAGTGCCATTCTACTCTGTTAGCACTAACTCTGTTGGCACATCAATCCATTAGCGCGAGCATATCAATGCCATTCTAAATTAGCTGGACGATGAATAACGAAGATGATTTCGACACGAGCATGAATTATCAGTTAATAGCAGCGAGAAGGTAATGAGATTGAAATCATGTTTGTTTGTGATTCTAGATGAAGTTATCAGGCCAATGGACTTTGAGAACAACGTCGTTAAGATCACAGTTGAACATCCAGGTATGAACATCATATGGCATTTCCTTGTGAGCTATTTGCCATCTGCATTCATATTATTTAAAATATTCAATACAGATAAATAATGAGACTATCCTTCTACCTCAATGATACGGGAAGGACCTTTGGCCACCCACCCGTGCTCATCTGGCCTAGTCGGTCGGGAGTTAAATCGTGCGTAGTAATACGTAAGACAAATAACCATCGCCATGATCTGTCTTCGGACAGAGCACTATCATCATCATCATCACCTCAATGATAAAAATATATATAATTTTG
>JAQFYQ010000511.1:0-16750 GCA_034694885.1 Buchholzia appendiculata | reverse complement strand
TGGTTAAAACAGCGTGCATGATTTTTTCTACCAATTCGTGTTTGTGTTACACACAGCAGAACTTTCATGCATATTAAATCTAATATTGCGAAATTTAGATCATTTAATTAGCCTCGCTTTTGGATTTGACCCCAAAGTGGTTTTCGTATCGAAAGTGGTATTTGGTTTTCGGCCATTAAACATTTGAATTGTGATTGCAGCTTATGCAAGATCTAGATGATCTATCTAGATCTAGATCTAGATGCTCTGCATGATCTAGATGATGCCGCTGACCCCGAACTTCTCCGAAGTGTCGAATATCTGGTACAGTTACGGTATTTTATCGCTACAAGCACAGCAGTGTTCGAGCGGCTGTGGCCCAAAGCAGCTCCATAGTAGCATAGATAACAGACTGTTTACATTATACAAGCTTGTAAGCCGGAGGCAAGCCACCGCCGGAGCTCTGCGGAACAAGCTGACTATTACAAATACTCCTCCTATTCGTAGAGAAATCGTGATGGATAGATAAATTTGAATTAAATTGAATAATTGTTTCTGTGTATACTGCTAATACAAGACTCAGACTAATGCTTCAATGATTGCTTGCAAGTAGACCTTATGAAATTGTTGCATTTTGTTTGATACGCTGTTAAAAAGTTACACTTTATAATGTTTTTAGTTTATTTGGTACTTTTGTCTTGCATGTCTTAAATTAAAGAAATTCAATTAAAATATGTGGCAAAGTATATAACTATAGTAACTATAACTATATAAATTATATGATCAGCAAACAAATTCTTAGTCTTTCTTTGACTGAACAACTAAATATTATATTTCACAACTATCATATTTTTCACAGAGGATACTTTTGCAGATGTTAAAGAAGATGTTAATCTTTATTTGAATCTCCATACAAGCTAATTTACTTTGTATTTCTAACCATGCCAAACGGCCCAAACCGAGGATGATCCAAAAATCAATTAGAATATAAAAAGTGAATAAAATTTTTAGGCGGAGCCAAATGATCTATATCTAGTAATTGAAACTTCCCTTGCTTTTCTGGTTGGTAAAGGTGTCAAGCTGCAGCTCATCATAACTACAGGCTGTCAGCAGCTTGTGTTTTGCTTTCCTCTGCTGGGCGGCGCGCTTCCCCTGCTGGCCACGCTTTGCTTCTGCTGCACCGAATGCTCAAACTGCTTTAACACTGCGAATGCGCACCGCTGCTGGGCTGCTTGCTTAGTTGTTGTGCTTTCATTGGCTTGCGTTTGTGTTCAATATCAGTGTTGCCAGTAACGCTATTTTTTAAATACCTCATAATTTGTATCTCTTCATGGGTTTTGACTGTATTTGTTTTCCAAACGGTTTGGGAATGTAGGTTTAAACTGACTTTGTTGATCAAATAGTCTATGAGTGTATTGCATAGTTTATACTATTTTTTCATTTTCATTTTTTGTAATAGTTTGGGGTCATTCAAATGACGTCACGCCGGAGGGGAGAGGGGGGGTCGTTGAAGTGTAACAAATTGTGACAGGGGGGGGGGAGGTTAGCCCGACGTGGCGTCACGCCCAAAAAAAGTTGGCATGGTCCAGAAAATGTGTGCGTAGCCAAAAGAAAATTCAGACATCTGTGATCTTTTTGGATTTTTTTGTTTTTTATCGATCCTGTTCGTCACAAAAATTTCACTCAGAGGGGGTGAGATCGGTGACGTCATTATTTAGGGTGGGGGGGTCGCGAGGTGTGACAGAGTGTGACAAGGGGGAGGGGGGGGGGCAAAATACTAAAAAAATGCGTGACGTCATATTTGAACGACCCCTTTGGGCTCTTGTCATACTCATGCCTGACAAGGTAATTTAGGAATTTCTTGCTGCAAATTGTCATTGGGACGATTTATAAATATTATATGGCAAACAGTTCTATTATTATTAGGTTTTATTATTAGATTTATACATTTGATATGGCGAAAAGTTCTTGAAAAGTTTGATTAGCATTGTTCATTCATGGCGTAGTGATATACAATAATCAGTCGTGTTAAAATAACTTTGATAATTTTGATGAAACAAACAGACACTGTACTGCATAGATTGAAATAATTATAATCATTCCAATTTACACATTCTTTATGCCCTATTTAGCAATGTATGTTGTGTATTATTATCATCTTACTTTATAACTTTGTGCTAATACTGTAGCCTACTTATATTAATCTGCTATGGACATAGAAACCTGAGTCCATTATACACATTATGTTATGCCATAGATTGAATTCATAAAGGACCTCATTTCTGTGGGACGTTGGAGAATATTTTGCTATGGAAGCTACGGATGTTGTAATGTGCCACTTTTTGGACTGATATTTGGAGTTTTTCTCAAACTGTTTGACAACCCAGTGCGCTGCAAATCTTCACAATAGTCCGCCAGCAATGCATGTCGCTCAGAAGCTGCAGCAGCTGCGCTTATAGATCAGTGCGCAGCTGCGCCAGCTGCGCTAATAGATCAGTGCGCAGCTGCTTGGCTGCTGCCCCGCTGCGGCGTGCTTCCGAGCAGCTGCGCCAATAGATCAGTGCGCAGCTGCTCGGCTGCTGCCCCGCTGCGGCGCGTTGCATGCCGGGACGGTAAACAGTCGCCATCTTGTCTGCATCGTGCCGCCGCGGCTGTGTTTACAATAAACAAAAACAACGCTGCTCTAGCAGGGAGAAATTCACCCCCTAATTTCACCCGAATTTTACTCGACAACCCCATCGCCCCCACAAATCCACCAAAATCCTCGTCGTCACCCCCGCGTAGTGCATCTCGGGGGGTCATGTTTGCACCGAAAGTCTCCCCGGATAACGACGCCTGGGCCCTGCTCGCCCTACGATCAGCTCCTTCGAGTCCGCTAAGGAGATCGTCGGGAAATGTTTGGAGGTGCGGCGGGGGCGGAGGGTCGGAGGACGCCCCGGGGGGCGAGCCGATCGCGAGGTTCGAGGGAAAGGATTTTGAGTTTATGATGCGTAGCGAGCAGCGACGGGTGACGGTGGGACGGAGCAGCAGTAAGGGAGACGTGGATATCAATATGGGTCACTCTAGTTTCGTATCGAGAAACCACTTCCAGGTGTACAGTCAGACGATACCGGTCGCCCCCGGGGGAGGGGAGGCGGGGGAGTCGACCGGGGGAGTGCTCCGATTCTTCTTGACGTGCTCGGGAAAGAACGGGATATTCGTCGATGGGATATTTCAAAGGAAGGGCGCTGCACCGATGGAACTACCGAGCAAGTATGGCGTCAACATTGGGTTTTGTTGTTATTTGCGAAAGTATTTTCTGCACTTTAGATCGACAACTTTAGATACTAACCCACAACAACACTTTAGATACAACAACAACATACAACAACAATACTTAATTTTAGATACAACAACACTTTAGATACTAACCTAGCATAACGTAGTCTGTTTTTGTTTCAAACTTTTGGTACCTCTTGAAATTGCCAAAGTAAACAGTGGAACAGACTAGTATCTGAACAATGCAAGGTTGTATTGTATACCGTTTGGGCATTATTATCAGCTTTAATATTTTGTTGTCGATTTGGCATGTAATAAGTTGATTCAGCAGCTTGGTTTTTTACTTGATAGAACTAGGCAGCTCGATTATAGGTTTGTATGCTTGCCCATCTGTTCACGTTGTATTGTTGTGCACGCTCGTGGTGGTGGTGGTGTTGCAGGGCACTTCGACGAATGTAGTGTGTTCATGTTTGATGTGAAGACGCCTGATTGTCATTAGTTGACTGACTTGTATTATATGTGTTTGGCCATCAAAATATTGTCGAGGTTCCTAGGTTGCCTGAAATATTTGTATATCAACACCCCTCCCCCGGTAAATTTAATTTTGGAGGAGTGTTGCATGTCGAGCATTGAAAAGTTAATGTATTTATTTGCCAAACTATTACCAGAAGTAACTGATCTAGTTGACATAAGCTGGGAAAGAAGTGAACCTTGCATGCTTGATTTTTCTAGTAGGCCTACTTAGTATCCTATGTGAAGCTTGTTGATCTGTAGTCTACTTCTGTATTAAATCTGTTGTGTAGCCTTGATGTTTGTAGTGTACATGCGACGCTTTCAATTTTATACATGTGATTTTTTGCAATTAAATTTAATTGATGAGGACATTATTTTAATGTTTTACTATAGATATATTTGTAGTTGTGACATTCAATTATGAGATTGTGGTTATTTGCTGTTACTAAATTTAGGATTAGTAATATATGATCTTCTGGCTTGGGCATTAGTGTGTACTTCTATATTTATCATTATGAGATGGTGCAGTGTAGTTTTTGCATGTTGCAGATGCACGTTGAGGTTTCCGAGCACCGCCATTAAGATCCAGTTCCAGGCAGTGACCAGCTCGGTAAAGTCAGAGCCAGCGGCTCATCTTGCATCACAACTTTCATCGGATGTACCGGTGTTGGAGACAAAGCCGCACTTGCAGCCGCTACATATCAGCATACCACAGCGAAGGGAACGCCAGACATTCGCGAGTCCTTGTCCGTCACCGACTGGAACAATCAGGTAATGAACAGTGGGAGACGGAAGGTAGTACCTGGATGGTAGAATAGCATTATATTTATCGGATAATTTTCTAGGTAAACAATTGTGTTTAAGGTTGGTCGTGCTGGTGGTTTTATTGTTGGGCAGTCGCTGGTGGATATGGATTGCGATATGAACATTTACGAGGCTGTAATGAATTCGGTTTGTAGACTTCTATTCAATTGATTACCGTACTGTGTATATTGTTAGTGAGTTGTTTTTCTGTGGACAGCTCTAAAATGGTACAATTTGTTATAGAACTGTAAATCTGATAGCTGTTGCACAAGAGCTGCCATCTGTTCTTTGGTTCTTTCGTGGTGGTTGGGTTAGCCTGTGCTAGCTACCAATGATGAATCAGAGAGCATAATAACTTTCTCTGAGGAAGAGAAAGCACCCTCAATATCCTCGGTTCGGATTGGAGTCGACGAGAGAATGCGGTTGTAAAATTCCAGCCATGAATGATCCTTGGGGACAGATGTAAAAGTCTATGTCTACTATCAACACGGACATCTTGCGAAACCGAATAATAGATCATACACCAGTGATATTGATCAATTCTTTCTTGATCTAAATCACTTTTTGTAAAAATGATAAAATAATGAGCCAGTCTGTATCAGCGTTGGCATTTCGTATGTAGTAATTTGGAGTCGAATTGTATTAATTTGGGCTCTCGCTGAGTGACGCTGTATGAAGCGCATCACTTGAGTTTCACTGAGGGACAGGTTTTTGCTCTATCATCATCTTCATCATTTATAATTTCCTCGTTATGTACTGTTATTCTAGATGTGTTGCCTCATTTCATTTTCTGTATATGCTGTAGGACCTATTTCTCGTGGCAAATTCAATTTTTGTGAGATATTTACTTAGCTTTCCTGTTTAAGCAAATATATAAAATCGTTCTACTTTTCTACTACTATCAGTTTCTCTCTCAGTGCAGTAATTGCTGGACTTGAGAGCAAGCCGGGATCAGTTCTCTCTGAAGCATAACATACTCCACTTCAAATAGCCTCCTCACCTCAGGCAATACTGTTTATCTTGTAAAGCTGATTATGCAAATCTATCATCTTTTCTTGAGTGTAATTGAACATGATCTGAGGTTTGTATTTATGCAGATTTTTGTTTATAAATTGCCTTAAGTAAGTAGCCTATAGTCCTAGCAATTACTAAGAATTGGTGGTTAAATTTCATGAATGGATTAAATGCAGTTTGTGTAGTAATTCACGGATGAGGCAGTTGATTAACTAAAGACAGCTGAGGTACTTCATTTAGTATCTAAGGAAAGCTGAAGTACTTCAGTTGTTAGATAAAGACATTTGGGCTATATAGTGACAATTTCTTGATTATATGCCCTTGTCCACCGATTTAATTTAATGCTTACGAACGTCTTTTTCTTTCTGATTTGAGATGATTGCTATTTTGGAGCACAAATTGTGTGCATTACACCAGGTGTTGCTCTCAGCCTCTCACCAATGAAATAACATTGAAGCTCCGCCAAATTCATTTTAATATTATTTAGCTTTCATTTTTGCAGCACCTAGGAATTGAAGTGATGAGATTTATCTTTGGTATGAAATAAGATTGCGCTCGTTTGACCTCATACAGTTTGCGATATTTTTTTTACGACTTCACAGACAATAATATGGCTTTATAAATGTGTAATAATTCTATGTGTGAAATAATATAATGATAGTAATAATAATCTAATAATTATATAATAATTTATGTCAAGTGAGTTTTGCGTGTGTTAATTACAGAGTAGTTAATTCAAGCACAGTAGTTGGGATGATGATGATAGTTATGACAAAATGTTTCTTTAGTTGGTGCGGTATAATTGACCCGCCTCATCATCATTGTCTGATATTATTTTGTGTGTAGTGCTGCAAATTCTTGTCCGACGAGTCCAAGGGCCGGGGGATCCGGACCACGGGGCATGACCCTAACCTTTGACCTCCCGTCGGCAGCACTGGCTGCGGCCCACGCGCGCTCTCAGACGGCCGCAGAAGTGGAAGAGATGATGATAGACATGAAGGAACAGATTCCTTCCACGGCGCTCACTCTGGACGGAGCCATCGTGGGAGAGGAGGAGGAGGTGGAAGCAGGTTCCATGTCTCCGAAGGACATGGGTGGACCGGGTGGGTTTGGTGGAGGTGGAGGGGGAGGCGGTGGTAAAGCAAAGCCACCGTACTCGTACGCACAGCTGATAGTGCAGGCGATCACGTCTCATCCAGATCGGCAGTTGACGCTGAGTGGGATCTATGCGTACATCAGCAAGAACTATCCATACTACAGGGCTTCAGACAAAGGATGGCAGGTGGGTTTGATAGATGAAGAATGTGTGTGAGATAAAGGCAGTAAATGACAATATGAATGATATGATCATTTACATGTTAAAAGCATCATTGTAGAAGACTAGATTTGCATTAGTTTTCTCCTGTATAGAAGTTTTGCCTGTTTTCAAGATTTTTCTCCTTCTCTTAGTTAAAGTATTGCATCAATGAGTTTTGAAAGCATTGTTGAAGTTTAACTGACATTATAACATTGTTTTTTTATTATGATTGTTGGTACTGGTTGAGTCTATCTGTTTTTTTTTTATACAACAGCATACCTTTTTGAAACCAAATATATGCTGATGTTGAAGAGATACATTGCATCAATACTAATACTTGATGGATCATATGAAATATTATGTCTGTTATTATTAACTTTAATGCAAATAGTTTGTGTGAATTAAAAAAAAAATTCAGTGACTTCTAAACTTTTATCACGTATTTAATGCGTTTAGTGTGGAAATCATTGTAGTGGACAAGCAGCCTTCGATTGTGTAGCTTGCTTTAAGTACATTGATGTTAGTGAAAGTTTAGTGCCACGCTAGAATGTTTAGTGGAGTACTAGACCAGGAACTGACATCTTCCAGCAGCCCAATTTACTTGTTTGTCAAGAACGACTTGCTGTAAGAGTATGATCGGAAGTCTAACGTGTGAGCAAATCTGAGAAAGTAGCTAACACGATGTCACAATGTTTTGATTAAATATACAAGCCAGTATAATATAAGCATAAATATAATTTGCCTAATCAAACATGTACATTTATATTATTATGCAAAAATCGTAATCTTTATGTGATTGGGTATATATTGACAATGTTTGATTTCTTCTACGTTTGTTTACCTTGCAGAACTCTATAAGACACAACCTGTCGTTGAATCGGTTCTTTGTGAAAGTGCCACGGTCGCAGGAAGAGCCCGGCAAGGGTTCGTTCTGGCGCATCGACACCAACTCTGAGGGCAAGCTCATGGAGCAGGCGTTCCGTCGGCGGCGTCAACGTGTCGTCACTTCGTTCAGGTGTGACGCATTTCCTTTGTCAACGTGTAAAGGATTTTCTGTGCGGGTTTAGCTAGTCGGCGTACGTTTCTTGTTTATCATGTAGCCTAGTAGTTTAGCTTCATGAAACTATTGCCATATAGTTGTGGTGCTGTTCCTTAAGTATTCCAATCCATGATTTATGCTGATGCTATTCAGTTTGTCTATTAGCTCTGAAATTTGCTTAAATGACAAACGAAGTTCATGAGATATTTATTTCCAGCGCTATTTGGTTTCATATTATTACAAATTTGTAATTTACTTGATTTGTAATGCCTTCAATGATGCTGTTTTGCCTACCAGGTCGGCACCAGTGTCGCCTATGAGCATGCCAGACGGCACTTATACTCCTGATGGCACCCAGCACGGTGTCACTCTCACCTTCCCAGACAGCTACGCGGACGGAGACTCCGGGATGACGGTGACCGTGGAGCAGTCGCCGCAGATCAAAGTACCAAAGATGATGTCGGCTACTGTGACGGGCAGCGGTGGCGCTGGTCAGCAGATGAGCTCACTCTCTCAGCGTCTTGTGCAACTCTCAAACGATATGCGATTCATTCAGTCGGCTCCTGGCTCGCCGCAGAGTAAGCCGGCTATTTGCTTGGTTTTGTTCGTCTTTTATTGATATTTCATTCATTTATAGCATTGCATTATTAGTCAAGTAATGAAATGTGCACACAAGGCCTGATTACAAGGGTAGACAAAATCAGTGCACTACTGGAATTCTTTTGTTCTTGAATTCATTTGAATTTCCTTTGTAAATTAAATGCTTTTTAATTATTATGTATGTTTATTTGCATTCTTTTGTGTATGATTTTCATATAATTTTTATATATTTAGTATTACATGTTAAAAATGACAAGATTTATGATTGACGTTATATTTCTCGTATTTCATGAGAGATGATGACTAATGATCTGTACCGTACATAGTCACAGATCAAGTCGAGTGTTCTTTCTGTCACATCTCTTTCCTGGCAAGGTCAAAGAGTATTTGCAGTGACCTCTAATCCAGTTCGACTTTGTCGTCTAGTTTTGCAGCGAGTCCTGTTGCGTTAGATTCATCTTTATTTTCTTGCATTACTCTGCCAGTGTCAGTCTCCGTATCATTTGCTGTATGTTATCAGTCTAGTCACTGTGCCAGCGTCCCATTGGGTTCCGTTGTATGCTGGCATGTCAAGGCCACGTTAGTGTTGCTGTGTTTCGTCGAGTTACTTTTTTTGTTATTTTTCTTATTTGCTTTTAGATAAAGCAACAAATATAATTATATTTTACAAAATATAATTAAATTCTAACCATATTATATCTAGGTGGCGCGACCCTACCTCCGATGTTGATGTCGCAAGTGGTAAACGCGACGGCGGGTAATCTTGTCTACCACTCGCTGGCTTCATCTCTCGCCGGCAAGCAGAGCATCTACGTGTCACCGCAGACCGCTGTGTCGGGTGTTCAACTTGCATCCACGGCACCAAATGCTACAGGCAACAAAGATGCAGGTAAGATTACGTGACTTCCTTAAAGAAGCTGAGTTTTCTACGCAATTAAATGAGTATAATGTGTCGGTGTTACCTTCGAGCCGTGAAGGACTTGATGCCATCGTATCATCATTGTCATTTATCCTGTAGTTTAGCATTGACCATTATTAGCACTATCACTAATTAAAGTTGGCTGGATGTTACCAGATGACGATGATGAAAATCTAGTGATTGTTGTTGTGATATTTGTGCACAGATAAGCAGCAGACAGTTCTCTTGCTGAAGTCTGTGCTCGGTGCATCAGCCGGTGGTGTGCAACACGCTGATGAACAGTTCACCGTGCGCGCAGGCGGCGCAGAGTCGTCCAATGGTGCAACTACTGGTGCAGCAATGTTTGGCAAGCTTGCTCCGATGACGACTCTACTGCAACAGCAGCAGCTGCAGCAGAACGCCGCCCAGCAGCAGCAGCAGGCTCTCCTCATCCAGCGTCTCTTGCATCAAGGCGCCATGGTCGTGAGCCGGATGCCGACCGCGGGTGGCACACCGTCGTCATCGGCCGCCTCAGTGGTGTCTGGAGACTCCTTGCAGCAGCGGGCCGGGGAAGGAGGAGTGTTTGCCGTGCCGGTGCAGGCGGGGAACGTCACCGCCGGTCTCCAGTTTGTGCTCGGCAATTCAAACCTGGTCAAGACGGAGTCACCGTCTGGCGGGAACGCGACTCCTGCATCGCCGCAGATCGTCATGATGTCGGGATTGGGCCAGCAAGGTGTCACCGGCAAGAAAGACATGAAGCAGGTCGAGTCGCTGACTGCTGCGCAGATGATGATGTTACTACAGCAGCAGCAGCAGAACGCCGGAGGCGCGGGGACACGTATCGTCGGTACCACAGGAGTGTCAGACGGTAAGGTACGGCTGCCGACTATGCTTACGCAAAGGGTCGGGGAGATCAGGGTAGTGAAGCAGGCCGAGGGAGCGATCGGAGGTCAACAGATACCGGCGGACATGATGCTGTCGGAACGGATAAAATCTGGGTCGGCACTGGCTAACAATGGCGGGGTCAAGGTCGGGGCCGGGTTGTTGGCTCCGAGAGAGAACGGGGGAGAGAACAGCTACGGGCAGGTGAAGAGAGAGAACGCATCGGTACGTCCATGTCTATATTTAGATGCTCGAGCCGAATAGGAGTTATTGTTTTATGTTGATAAATGAATGATTAAATAAAGAATAATTTGTCGGCTGATGGTATGAGCCTTCAATGATTGACATTCAGGGAATCGAATATGTACTTACTAAATTTAAATTTATTATTAGAATTGTGTTGCCGATGATGATGCTGTTGAGAACTGTTTATGTTGCTGTACATAGTGAAGATAAAGAAATTTTAAATGTACGAATTTTAAACCAATGAGCAGTCCTGAATGATATAGAAAATGTCAAAATAGTACAGTCAAGTTTGGATCTGTTTTGGTGCGTGCGATGTTTGCACTCTATTTTCTTGGTGCCGTCAATAGCTGTAGAAATGTTTGTCCTTGGTTGGAGAAACATTTGTTGTAATTTATGCTCTGTCATTTTGTGCTTTTCTGGTGTCACTGCGTGTTATTGATTTTAAAAATAGCATTTAATGAGAAATTTGCATGACTTGCAAATGATAATAACCCGCTGCCAAGCCCAGGACATCAAGCGCTCACTACATAAATATTGCACCAGTTTTAAATTTGGAAGCTTTGTGATAATGGGCATGACAATTTTTGTGTGCAGATTTTTACCGAGGATAAGTGTTATCTAGCTGAATGGTTATTGTAATGCTAACAGGAATTATTTCTGAGAAATGTGTGGTTGGTGCCATGCGGCATCGGACTTTGCAGTAGACCCACCACCAGGTTCCTCCATTAGATCGACAATTTAAGCAGCAAGATAGCTGGTATCACGATTGTTAAATTTAGCTTCAATAACATCCATTATATGAATTGCACTGCAGAGTTTAATAACTGTCAACTGTCGAAATTAACTAAAATTTCAGAGGGTAACATCTTTGTAACCTCCAACGCACTTTTGATTAGTCCTGGTGCTGATGTGCCAATGCTTATCTTGACGTTAATTGACGACAATGATGATGATCTGTTTGAAGTCTGGTTAGAAGGCTGGTTAGAAGGCTGGTTAGAAGGCTGGTTAGAAGTCTGGTTGGAAGTCTGGTTAGAAGGCTGGTTAGAAGTCTGGTTAGAAGTCTGGTTAGATTCTTGCTGAAAGTTTATTACTGACTCGTGTGCCGTTGTTGTTCTGTCTGTAGGAGCTGCTGTCGCGCATTGAGAAGACAAAGTTGGATGTACAAGCGGCTGCGGCAGCTGCTGGACTCTCGTCTTCAACGCAATACTCACTGTTGTCATCTTCTCCAACTGTCGTCGTCGCGGCAACCTCCACGCAGCAGCAGCAGCAGTTCAACATTGCTTCGTCGAATGTTTTCCAGCAGCAGCAGCTGGCAGACAGACGCTCCGAGGGTGCGCGTAATAGCGCGGACGATGACGGGGAAGTCAGTGGAACTTTGAAACGGGATGCTAGTGACTCTGCGGATAGAGACGACTTTAAGAGAAGTCGAGTCGATGACGGAGAGGTCTCTTGAGAGAGACGTGTATAGTGTATAATATATGTATCCCAAGGAGGTTGTTTTTAACTAATTTACTACGCGCGCGTAATAATTAAAGACGAGTAATTAAGGTTTTCAAGCCTGCTCTAGGCAGCAACCAGTGAAGGTATAGTCTTGACGGCCGATATAATTTCTGGCTCTTTGCGTGATAGAAATAATTGTGTCTTGGTTTTTATATTCTATCGGTTGACAGTTTTGAGGCGGCTAAATGTGGCAGTCATTATTGCAATGATTGGTTCCGACTCCCTGGTTGCTCGGAAGTATCGGTAGAAAGATTGTGGCGAGGATTACCAAGCGTGAGAAACTTGGTTGCATTGAATTCCAAACAGCATGAACACTTTGAAGCTAATGCCCAATATACGAAGTTGGCCTCACATGCTTCTTGATGTGGAGTAGGTGCCATGGGTCTATTGGAACGTGTGTTTAAATATGCAAGTGTTGAGTGCATGAAGAGCCATGTAAGAGATGATGATTCTAATGAGTGCAGTGGACTTGTTTAGTATTAGGTTACAAAATTACATCTACAGATTTCTTTACACGTTTATTCTCAAAAGTTTAAACTGCTTTGATTGGTACAGTTACGGGTCTTGCGCTGAGCAATGTGTGTTTAGGTTTATGTCGTTGAATGCGACGGTTTCGTTCAGCGCTTCTCGTTATGCATTGATTTGAGGGCGCGCTAATGTGTCCTGGTAGACTGGGATGGTGAATTGTTGCACGTCAAACAGGTGCAGAGAATAGGAGAGGTGGGGACTTTGTGAGCGGAACTAAGATCTACTTCGTGGCTTCACTTTATCCTGAGCAAGGTCGTAAATGCTTCAT
This sequence comes from Buchholzia appendiculata, assembly GCA_034694885.1. NCBI lineage: Eukaryota > Metazoa > Annelida > Clitellata > Enchytraeida > Enchytraeidae > Buchholzia > Buchholzia appendiculata. Next base: position 3,924 of record JAQFYQ010000511.1, on the reverse strand, counting down.
GCTGTAGTCTTCTTTTCTTTCAGCCTTCTGGGTCACGATGTCGCGCGCAACCGTTTCATTGCGGAGTAAACTGTATTTGATTTTGACGTTGTTGCGCGTGAATGCGCGTCTGTCGCTCGCTGTACAGTTTTTGGATAATAATTATTATTATTGTGTTTTATCATGTTCTATCTGTATTTGTTTGCTGCCGTGTGTTGAAGTTCTTGAAAGCGAATCGTGCTAGCTGTCGCAGCTGTGTATACGATGCAAAGCAGGTGCGCGTATGATTTACTGATTGTAACGCCGGCAGCTGCTGGCGATACGTTATGCACAATTTGTCGCAAAGTTCGTATCATCGGGCGTTGATTCCGCACACTTTGTCGTCATTTCCTCCCGTCTAATTTAAGCGTTGAACTGGCATTAGAGTCTGTAGCGTGATCTCGCAGATGTTATAGCTTAATCTTTCTTCAGTGGTTTATTAGAAGTTACTAGTTTAGTGAGTCTATGATGCAGAAATGTGAGAACTTGTTTCCTGCCAAGAACACATGACGAATGCGGCTGTACTGCAGAGAATATCGTGATGGATGAATTGAAATTAATTTTCTCATGTACCTAATTGTAGACAGTTGTATGTGGTTTTTGCCCTCTAGTGACTGTTTGTCGTGTTATTCTAAAGTGAAAACGATGATGATTACAACGATTGATCGTCGTCTGGTGAATTCTTGTCAGATTTGGTAACGCTTAAAATTATATGTTTTAAACTAGGACTCTCTTTATCATGGTGATGGTCTCTATTATGTGAGCCATTGTGAAATAGAAGTCGTGACTAAATTGCTCTGTAGAAATTTTATTCTTACGCTACTCCTACTTTTCAGATTAGTTTGTAGTTGCCGTCGTTACCGATTCGAAGAGCTGAATAACTTTCCCTGAAGAAGGGAATTCACCCAACTCCCGGTACGTGTTTGGTCGGCAAATGCATGCGATTGTAAAATTCTGCCATTACGAGCCCTGAGTGACACCAGTTAAAGTCTTTACCTGCGCTCAGCGCTGACATCTTGCGAAAGTGAACAGTAAACTATTAACTTTGAAAGTAAATCATTGATCGCTATGCACTACTGTCTATATATGGTACACATTTTGTGAAGCTTTCTGAATGGTCAGTATCAGTTTGGGGAGTAAATTGTGCTTAAGCTACCTGAAATAGGCATACAGATCTTTATAGCATAAATTTAAAGTGCATTTAAAAATAGCTCTGATTGTGATATTGATCTTTGATAGCAAGAATCAATCGAAGCAGGATTTTCAGAGATGCATTGAACACTTTGATATTCTTTGTATATAGATTTCAGTAAATGAAATTGCATGCTGATTAGCAGCTTATTTATAAGGTCACTGATGTTCGTAAGATCTATTTGTTTTGCCTTGTGATGACCACTACGTATTGATTTGTAATAAGGGAGCCTTATTAATTCAGATTCCCCACCCCCTCTCCACCCATATATAGATCAAACCATCTTAATATTTAGCCTTTTTATTAGTATCGGAGTTGCTATCTCGATTATGGATGCCTCACAATGCATAGGCCTAGCTATTTGAATCGTGCCTCCGTTTTATAGACTAGTAAATGTAATTGGTCTATAAATGTACAGGCGTGCAAATGCGTGCGTGGGAATGCACGTGTGCAACTGTAGGCACTAGTGCAGCAATAGTCAAGGATATATATACATGTATATATAACATTGAGCATCATCGAACATTAAATAATATTGTATACTTGCACTGTAATGATATACGAACTATATTTCTAGTAGAATTCTGACTGTTCTGATTAACGTGTTTTCACGTTCTTGGCCATGATTATGGTGTTTATCATATGTTATTGGTAATGATTAAGATTATTGATCAGGTTATTGGTCATGATTAACGTTATTCATGTTCTTGGTCATGATAAACGTTTTATTAGCGTTTTCATGGTCACGAATAATGTGCTGCTTTGGCATGATTGATTTGTTATCTGCATGTTATTCACTTCGTTGACCATGATTAACATGTAGTCGCATTCTTGGCCATGATTAACATGTTATTTACGTGTCAGCAGCTTCTTTGCTGCATGTTGTACAGTTTCCGATCTGGCGATTGATTCTACCACGCCGACGACGTGGTAAACGATTGCACTACTGTCTATGTATGTATCATAACGTTTCTTTGTACAGAAGATTAGATTGCGTAGATGCTGTGTGTAGCGTTCCTCCGATGATTATAAACTACTTGTGTGGCGTTTCGTTTAAAGGCAGCGTGTTGATGATTTCTCTCCCCCCGCTCTCTCCCTTCCCCCCCACGTAATCAATCCTATTTTATGTTCACTATTATTGTTGTTTCGTGTTTTGTAAGGTATAATAAATAGCATTTTAAAATGCCGTACTGTGAAATATAAAGTTGGTTTTACTAATAATCACATTATGTTTAAGGTTTCAATCTACTTGTATCTGCATTGCAAGAATCGACATGTTACCTATTGTGAATTCTTGCCAGATGACCAGGTTGCAAAGATAGCACTGCATATGGCAAACTATACTGCTACTGAATGACTGACCATGCGAACGTATTAGTTGTATCTGTAATACGTCCCTGTAACTTAATCAATAGGCAAGAATTCACAAACCACGGCATGATTTGAGAATCTCTGCATTTACACACTTCACTGTCGGGAAAATCCTGTCGAGGGAGTAGAAATCCGGGTTGACGGATTAGACAGTCGTCGACTAAAAAGGAATTAACAAACAAACAATCAACTTCCATGATTCGCTCCAACGTATTTCCCGTCAAGTGTGCACTGAAAAGTTGTTCAGTGAAGAACTAGATGAACATTGTGTAAAGCAGTACATACGTTCTTGAAAAATACAGAAGAGCTGATTGTAGTGAAATTTAACAAAAAAGTAATATTACGATCGATAGAATTTTTTATAGCTGTTTAAAGCTAAGGAGATAATACATCCAACAGATATGTTCTACTTGCAATGCAAACTCAGAACTACCTACTACAAGAGATGTAGTAGTTCTACTGACAATGCTTAACTCAGAACTACCTACTACAAGAGATGTAGTAGTTCTACTTTCAATGCCAGCTCAGAACTACCTACTACAAGAGATGTTGTACTGATGCACTTTCAAAAGAAGGCAAGAGCTGCAGACAAGGTTTAACAAGTCTAGATATCTGTACAGGAAATATAACATGAACCCTGCACACATGAATAACTCTTCTTCGACGGAGAGTGTGGGCAAAGAACATCTCGAGAGAAGTTCCAGAAGGAAAGGAAGCTCTTCTTCTCCCATTGAATCGTTACATACTATGTCTCTTTTACTATAATTTTGTAATAATTTTCCTCACTCTTAAATGCTCAGATAAATAACAATAGAACAGGTAGGGTTATATAGATAACAAGCTGTAGACGAGTATATATTCTGCCTATATACAGCTAGTGCTCGGATTGTAGCAAAATCACTGAAAGGGCCAAGAGAATGTTTAGCTATTGACATTTTTTTCCATACGTGGCCAGTTCTGTGATATTTCCCTCAACAATTTGAAGCATTTTTAAAGGCACCGGCTGGTTCATAGAAATTGAAATGGGGGTCGGAATTATACCTGAAGGTTCAAACCCCCCCCCCCCCATAAATGTAAGCATTATGCACAAGCTGAACTATTGATGTGCTGATGTAATAGAACAGTGGAATACGCCTTATTGCATTTCTTTCTGCCAATAGGTCCTGATCAAAAACCAGCCATTAATTTGTGGTTCCTGGTTGCCTGCATAGAGCTGTACAAAGCACAGTACATTTTAGCTCAGAGGCCGAACGGTTTTCACTTTGTATCTGTACAAAGTAACTGCAGTGAGATACAGTTACTTTACATTTATCCCAACCCAACAGAAAAAGTTCTGGATCATT
>JAQFYQ010000510.1:0-16751 GCA_034694885.1 Buchholzia appendiculata | reverse complement strand
TAGAGGAAGAGGGAGAGAGAGAGGAAGAAAAAACATAGAGGAAGAAAAAACAGAGAGGAAGAAAGAGAGAGGCTATGCATAGTTACAATGAAAGGCTACTTCAGAACGTCAAGTTCTCTTATATTTACCCAGCAGCAGCAGCAGCAGCAGCAGCAAGAAGACAACCTCACATTACAATGTAGTGTGACGTCACATTACAATGTAGTGTGACGTCACATTACAATGTAGTGTGACGGCTGCAGTTGTTCTAATCATGATCAATTACTGCTTGAATGCTCCCTAACAACCATAGGCATGACTTGCTAGAGAAGTTGTTTCATACTCCTTACGTAACACTTCAAATACTAACTGAGAACTTAACCATAGGCTCCACAAGTATACAATTACTCTTTCAATTCTATTTTAATTTACAAATTACTTGTAAACCGGGAAAAAAGAGTACTATCTTTATACGAAGCCTCGTATGAATCTTTGAATCTCAAAAGAAAGGCTTCTCATCTGCTGCATATTTCTATTTAAGATCATATTAGAAATGACAAAAGGTCAGCAATTGATCACATTTGGAATTCCTTCTTAGAAACAATCCAACCTCCATCACACGTCTGCACATAAACTCTTTGAATCACAAAGACTGGAGAACAATGAGTACATCACATCCAGCGACGTCAAGGGATGCCTGCCATGTTTACAAAGTCTCAAACAAGAATGAACAGAAATCTTTTTCAAAGCTTGAACCTATCTTGTCCGTCTTGATATCAACTGGATATCGTCTTGATATCAACTGGATATCTTAATACTATGTGGATGTCATCGTCAAGAATTATAATATGATATGTATCAGGCAGACACTATCTATAAAAGTTATCGTTTTGTAATTCTAAAACTTCCGAAGAGCTCAACATTGCACCGTAGTTTAGTTCTTTTAAGAAGCGAGTGAAATTAATCAGCGTCATAGCGAATAGAACTTCAGCCTTACGCGGACAAATACTAGCAGCAGAAATAGAAATAAAATTCATCATCGTGCAAATTAAGCTAGCCAGTACAGAACAGCAGCAAAAGTTTGATATGCAATGAAACATGTAACGACTATCGTCCATAATCAGAAAAGTGCTTAGATTTAAAACATTCAAGCAAACCCAGCCAAATGTGATTGCAATTAAAAATATCCAAATCAAAATGCTCTATTTAAGCTTAACTCAAAGAAGATTTCAAAATGCAAAATAAGTTTAAACTAATCAACCGTATTCAATATAAAAGTTGTACAGAAAACTTCAAAACTACTTAAATACAGAAACAGTGCTGCAAAAAGCTGAAACATGAAAAGCCAAGAACCGTAAACTCTGAATGGATAACAAATGGAAAATGCAAAACTCTAGTAGCGAAATATAAACAATGAAAGGAAACAAAATCCAGCAAAACTAAACCTACCCAAATATATCTTATCAATAAACTCAGAATATAGATATAATGCGACACCAAGTACAATGCATAATGTACATGAATATATATATCAGGGGAAATCTGTTTCCTGGGTGTACAGCTAAAGTCAGCTTTATAATTGTTTTAGTTTGGCTACTAAACTTCAGTTCATACATTATAAGCTTTTAATTCACCCCGCCCCTGCCCCATTCTACCTCACGCAACATAGTGTATACACCCACACGCCTTCAGTAAAGTAAACATTATGAGGGCTTAAAAAGCAGGACAGATTGGAGGCCAATATATCAACATTGACCAATAAAAAAAACAGTGGAAGTTGGACAGGTCAGTGGTTCTGATGCCAACAATGATCTAGCAATGGCAGAAGTCAAGCAGCTTAGATGAATAACATTGCTGACTGGGGGGATTCAGCACACCCATTAAAAAGCAAGGTCAAAGATAGAACTAAAATAAACTGTAATTACAATTGGTCATAGCAAAGGGGAGTTGCATTGCTGAATATAAATATGATTGTCATTAATCGTCATGCAATGTAATTTACCCTATTGTCTACACTGGCATTCTTTCTACACCACTGTGAAACCAACAAGGGACAACTATTCCATAGATTATTGCAAATAAACATTCAATGAAAAAGCAGCATAAAACAGTCACATTATTCATATTTTATTTTGAATCTTTATAAAAAATCTCCAACACTGTTGCTTTTACCGTAACATCTGATGCCCCACACTTACAAAGTGAACTTGTTTAAAAAAAAGACTTCCTTCAAATAACCTTTCTTAGAATGTTGTTCGCTCACCTAGACCTAGACAGTAATAAGACTGGCATTTTACTTTTGTAAGCATTTCAATTGCCGCGAGTTCGGGATGATGCCGAAAAGGCCACACAAGCGAGGCTTCTTTCGTATGACAAACATTGCGAAGAGATATCAACATGATACAATGTCAAGTGAATGATGATGCCTACTTTGATCTGAACGACAAGCCACTACAACAAATTGCACACTGCATACATCGACGTCGTCGTGTATTGGTTACAACAAAGATCTGCACAAACTGCACACATCTACTCAACTAACACACCAATCCTAGTAACAGAAAACCATTCAAACCCAAAACAGCTGCTCTCTATAATAGTCCACAGATAAACTGCAACAAGCAAAGTACACAACGACATAACTGACAGAAATTGGAATAAACGTACACGCACTACCCCGACTTTAACACGCATCGGTCACTACTACGGCGAACACAATAAAGAATGGATAAACCACGGTTGCTTGTCAACCTAACCATAGCCGACCCCGAGCTGTGGGGCAGCCAACCCACCGGTCACGAGGGAACCAACCCACGGACACCAACCCAAGAGACAATCAGTTGGTGAACAGTGACTTAAGCGGCGGCGAGAGAAACTGTTACAAAACGTTGCCAACACTTCTACTCACTACATAACGATAACGATGACAAAGTAACCGCAATCAAACACAAAAATAAGAGGCAAAACACCATATTTGCAGAAATCGATGGAAAATCGTTATTTCCATCGATAGGAACAAGGACAACAATCTTGCAATGTCTACTACTATCTGATCTAGACATTCACAGAATCACAATGTTTACCACCATGGGATCTAGACATTCACAGAATCCCAATGCAGTCACGATAGACGTGAGTTTAATGAAGAGAAAAAGCTGTACTTCTAAATCTGATAATTCACATTAATATTGATTGAAAAAAGCAACACCAAAGGACTATGAAGCATAGGTGTTAGAACTAGATCAACCTGTACAATATACATCAAACACCCTGCACCACACACACACACACACACACGCACACACACACACACACACGTACGCGCACACACGCACAGCAGCAAGCCAAACTATCATTACGCAGCCACACGGTGAAGCACGCATTAAGTGATCAGATATACTGATTGTACTTACAATGAAATGTTTTCAGAAACTGAAAACGTTTCAGTGTAAGCATAATATAGCAGAACTGATAATCTGAGGAACCATTAAATCTCAAAAATGGTGAACAACAAGGGATAATATGAAAACCAGCTGCAATCTAGATAATATAAAAGCCAAATATATAAAACACGGTGTCAAGCCAATCTACGTGAAATAATCATAAGTTACTAAACACGGTTTTATAAATCCATTAAATATTCGATCGCCAGCTGATTTACTGAACCGCAAAGTTTTTCAAAATCGATGCATTCTGCCAAAATGTTATTAGAATTCTTACATTATATTTTTGTACAGAAAAAGATCTTGCTAATCGTTCTCTCATTCGCCAGCCTACTAAACTACACTGTTTTATATATAAACAGCGTGATCAATCTCTCGACTAAAATAAACGAAGCAAATCTAGACGAATACTGAAGAAGTTACGATAAAACCATCTAATATAGATAATACATAACAAATTGCACTAATTTTTACAGGAATAAACTAAGTCTCTTAAACACGGCCAGAATAAACACGATTGTTCGTCTCGTACGACGGTGCCTGGCATCATCCCCACAATCAAACCCATTTCTTTCCGTTTTAGTCTCACTACACAAGTCAACAATACGGTTAAACAACAACAGCCACTATAATATAACATAAGCAGTTCGTATAATAAATCATTCAATTATGATTAGTAGCGTAAAGCGACTACATTATGAGATCTAGATCAGCAAATCTGGTTTCACTACTACTTCGGGGGAGGTAGGACATATACTGTAATATAGAACAAAAGCAATACGACACTCGATCAGCACAGAAGTGCAATATACGTGAAATTCGAATGTAATTCTACGCAATATTAATGTTTAATAACGGAACCTTGTCAAAAATAATTTGTACCACGAAAAGCTAATCATAAATATAATATAAGCATATATTATTTATTCAACTATATATTATATATATAATATGATCGTACATATGCACAGCAATAAATCGTAATTTATAATCGCAAGGTTTTGCATTCAACTAAATTAAACGAAATTATGCATATAGACTACAAATAGTACACGTTTAGATTGATTGAATATACTATGCAAGATGTTACGCAGAGAAATTTCTACGGGGGGTGAATCGCCGTATAGCACTAGACTAATGTTAAATCGGCTCAAAGCTAGAAAAATAAAAGACAAAGTAGCGCACGAATAGACTGAAACCAGCAAATAACAGCAAATCCCTGAATACAACAAACACCAGTTAGAACACAGAAACAAACAAACACACGCACACACAGACGAACGAGCAAACACAGAAACCGACCCGCAGTGGATCGACTACTACAACGATGGTAAACAACAACAGCGAAGTGGGGCTACCCTAAACAACAAGGACAGCATCCTGTCATCTTTCACAGAGTTGGAGGAAAGTGGCATTCAATGCTTTACAGGTATTCAACGCTAATGTTTTCAAACTACCTCACATACAGAGCGATTTCACACCTGGTATTACATTAACTAGACATTCATGCAGAGATTGATTACGTTCAATGTCAATGGCAGATCAGATATATTCGAGGCAGCAGAAATCTGACTCCCAGCAGGCACCACGATTCACGCCCCTAGAATGGCATCATACAGTCTACACATTGTTGTCCATGCTGTTCAGCATGGAAACGTTCCAATTAAAGTCATGACAGTCTTAGTCAAACAAGTACATGTATTTATTTTATCTCCTCACATACAACTGTTGAAATCTAATTGTATTTGCTCGATGTGACAATCAACTGGAAAAGGTTCTTGCCTCAGTGTGAACTGGCATGACCATCTCATGCCTGGTATGACCGAGATCAGATCTGTGTATGTACGCTCTACACTCGGGTATGAATCGGTACAGTGCTGCAGTCGCAGGCCATACTCCCCATACGCCGTATGGCCGGACAAAGAAATTAAGTAGATGCGTATGGGCTGGAAATGATCCAGGCAAAGGCAAATCCAAAGCAAAAATTTCCACAGTATGGTCTAGCAAATTTTTTAATTTCCACAGTATGGTCTAGCAAATTTTTACCACTGCAGCTCTGTCTACAAATGTATCACAAAACTGACGGATGAATAGGCATGAGTAAATATCAGACCTGATCTAGGGGCAGGAATTGATTCATGCAAGTCATGCCTGTAGGAGTTTAGTGCAGAAAGTGCACATGAAAACCGCTCATTAACCCATATCTAACCGTTTAGCCTTTATCTGACCTTGTAACAGTCTGCGTGGAAAGCAGTCGGATGAATTGTAAATAGTTACATCATCCTTTATTAGATCACCTGACCACTTTTACATTTGACCCTTGACAGCACTTCGACATTAGACTTGTCTATTTTTGTTTGTTTTGTTTGTATTGGCACGTCAGCACCAGACTTATCTATGCAAAAGTTAATTGTTACACTGCAACTGTCACATGACATTTGTCGTCATGACAGCATAGGCTAGTACATAAATATCGTGCTTTCTTACAATGCCCATAGCTACTACATCTAATCGCTCAGCATTCAACGTCATTACTGAGAGAAAGAGTGACAGAGAGAAAGACAGCTAGAGACACACAGAAAGAGAGAGACGGTGAGAAATAAAGCGAGTGATAAAGTGAGAAATTGAACCAAATGTTGTCACGAGGTAATTGTATTCAATGATTGACGAGAGATTATGAAAAAGAGACACATTGAATCACGCTTAATGAGAAATGTCATATTGATTAAAAATAGATTAAAAGAATTGCAACAAGAGCACTGTGGCCTATGAATTGAACAGTGAACCATTACCGAAGGATGAAGACTAACATCGAGAAAAACTCATCACTCAAATAGATGCGGCATCACAACACTGCAATATGCGTACAGAAAACACCACCCACTAATGCGACAAAAAAACGAAAGAAATAAACGAGGGAAAAGCAAATTTGAAACGATTCTAAATGTCGTAAAACCTGTAGTAATCAGATTAAAAAGATATGCATATATATGCGAGCTAAACAGCGGCTTCGTGAATATCGAACACGGCTAACATAGAAGCCACGACAAGATTATAAATCTGTATACGACAAAGGCACTGACAACACCATAATACTACTACGTCAATTACACAAAGTGATTTAGGATTTTAAAAGATACATCTATGTAAACAGCAATCACTATGAGTACAGAGAGAGAGACAGGCTGTCGGCGAGCCTCATAGTCAACATTGAATACTGCATCATCATCATCCGCTTCAGCTCTGCCACTGAGTCTCTTGCACTATTACTCAGTCCCTTTCACTATTATTCGATTCTGGTCACTATTACTGGATTCCTATCACTTTTACTGGGTTCTGGTCACTGTTATTGGGTCACTGCAACTGCCCCCCCCCCCGTCACTGTCACTAGATCCCCGTTAATGTTCCAAGGTCCAGGTACTGTCATTGGGTCCCCGTCACAGTTACTATGTCCCCAGTCACTACAACTGGGTTCCCATCACTGTAACTAGGTTCCCAGTCACTACAACTACGTTCCCATCACTGCAATGGAGTCCTTTGTTACTGAAACTTGTGACTACCCAAGAAGAGTGACAACATAGACTAGCACCACGGATGTTACACAGTTTGTGAACAATCACCAACAATTCCTCATCTCATCCAAAAAAATTATGTAGTAACCAGGGCGATAAATTTCTAACAATTTCTATAACCTGGTTTGAAATGTTTATCTCAACTCAAATACAGAAATTCTCCATATACTTGAGAAACATCGAAATTAAATCATTGTACATTAATAAAAGTTTTTTATAATTTTAAAAATTTTGTTCAACACTTTTCTCTGGTCAAATTACTAAATTATTACTTCTACTTGAAACCAGTCGGATAGTAGCAGTGCATTGACACAGAGGCAGAACTGCAGTAATCACCGTCATACGACAACACAACAACAGCCGTGCTTATTGCTTCATGGAACGACAACTTTGCCAAATACATACAGCTCAACTAAATTAAACGAACTATTGCCGATATTAAGTTAACATTAAAACGTACGTCAATACGAACACAAGCATAGCAAGAAATCGACAGACAAGACTATAGGTAAGGGAATCAAATGCACGCTTTAATACGTCAAATACGAAGCACAAATTCTGCACACATGTGCAAATACATGCACCATCTACACAAACACACACACACGCACACACGCTCACACGTCATTATTGCGAGGAAGAATTCACGAAAGAACGACAGAAAATCACATATATATTCGCAGAAAAATGAAACGGCAAATAAAATGATCACATAAAGTGATGTTAAATGCAGCGCCATCATCATCATCATCATCATGGATGACGAAAGGACAACTACCTGCTACCGATATTAGCCGCATCTCTCCTCTCTACTCTACCGACTTGATAGACAAAGCACTCGACAAACGATACTCGATAGAAGCTAAGCTGTACAGCAACTGGCACGATACATCACTTTCTACACACGCTGTTCGACCAATCGCAGCCCTTCTTTCAATCGCAGTAATCGGTGACTAAGAGTAAACTTCCACAGTGCGAGTTTTCAAATGAGCCGATGCTATTGGGAACCCGGTTCATTGAAAAAATTGATAGAAAAATGGTCGAGAAGTAAACTTTCAGCAAACTCACAATTCAGCGTAGTAGTGGAGTAAGAATGGAAGAAATAATAGCATTGCAATAGAGCTGAAATATTTGCTATTTACATTGCAATCCTTTAGCAAGATTTAACATGCCTTCAAAACATGTATCAAGTCATGCATAGAGAATGTTAGCCGACACACAACCATTACTTATATGGTTAAATTCTGAGCGCAGCTACGTCTACTACAACGTCAACTGTAACACACAACCGACGACTGCAAGTGATAGGTGAATTAGAACTCCATGAAATCAATTTGTTCACCATTACACAACAACAGATGCCAGAGCCAGCAGAGCCGTGAGAAGCCAACCAATGGTTCTAATCAATCATGAAGTGCACAACAGGAAGGGAAACAGGCAAATCTGTAAAGACAAATTTGATCCTGGAAAATCAAACTTTTCTATTTCCACCCTAGAACCAAACTATTCAATTTTTATAAATATGCCTGTCCACAGTGTCCAAGCTATGTGGAAAATATCAGCTTAAAATTATGCATGTCTGTCTATATGCACCTAGAACAAATTAATTCAAGAATGATTTAAAACGGATCACTCAAAGCACCAATAGAAAAGCATAAAAGCAGCAACTTCGATCCACCAGCTTCGACACTTGCTTTGCGGGTAAACCCCAGTGACTATATATAGACCGAGTGTAATTGCAATAGTCCACTTTCTGTGACATCTAGTGATTGGCAGAACACGCGCACACGCACGCACGCACGCGCACAGAGAATCTACGCAACAAAGTGAATACATGAACGTGCATCAAGCAAAGACACTAAAGTACACGACAAAACAACTACGAGATAAAACTCAAATGTACAAAAATAAAATCTTGCAAAATAATTGATAAAAATCATCAAATCAACTCTGTATGTGCAACAAAAGATTGGAAAAGCAATAACCTGCACAAAATAGGAAATAAGCGTGCCGCGTCGCCAAATCTGCCTAGCTACAACTGATGTAAGTAGTACGATTTATAAGCACGACAAAAAACCCGCACACACAACGTCTTCCACTCTCGCTCCACTCGAATCTATCTCCTTTCCAACAAGCTTGGACGGAAATCGGGAAACTCTTGCGGAATATAAAAGAACACCAAACTAGATTTAAAAAACATCACCACACCGATCAAATGAGCACAATATATAATCGCACAACTAGTTATCTGACACGCTTGCGAAGAAGAGCACTAGCTAAGTTACAGACAGACAGACAGACAGAGAGAGAGAGAGGGAGAGAGAGGGAACGAAAAGGACTGTGTAACCATTTGTAAGGATTAAAAAGCTGAAGCCATATGACCATGAGAAATAAAGAACAACCAAGCAATAAAACTTGATAAAACAAAATCATGTTAGCTATTAAGCGGATTCGGTTATGCAAAAGTAAAATGCGGTTCATGTACAGATAATGATCAATAAAACATCAGCAGAAAAGTGCAATTTAGAAACACAGAAATAAATGTTCGACTTTTGCATAGAAACTGCATCAAAGCTATACCATGTTAATAAATCAACTACAATCTCACAAAGTTGTGTATTAATTCGGAACTTTGATTACAAAAGCATTCTACGAGAGCAATTTCAAATAAGAAAACGTAGTTTGATTTCCATTTATTGTCGAAGAAACAGAGGACCGAAAGCAGAGAAGCGTAGGATGATGAAAGCCGAGTGGCAGCGGGATCACTAAGTAAAGTCATCCTGGTACAACCGAGTGAAGAACAGTCGAGTGAAGAACAGCAGGAAGAACAGAACGACGACGATGTGAACGCTTGCAGGAACAGAGGTCAGAGGTCGGAGAGTGCAACGCTCTAGGTCAGCAGCAGTGAATCAGACGAAACGAGAGAAACTTCTAGGCCTCCGACGAATCAGCCTTCAGTCTATCCGTTGCATCGGCTCTGCAGATTGGACACGTTCGATTCGTCTGTAGGAAAATAATAAAACGCAGCAGATTCACATTAGTCCTACATAACTCACTCGATTCATATAACACATTACTTAGTGATATATTATTCAGATGTTACTACGGTGTATAGTGCACCTAGCTACTATTGAAATAAACTATATGACAGCAAAGTCGCATTGCTTCAGTTTTCTTCTGTCAGATTACGGTCAATCAAAGCAAGTCCACAAGCTAATGAAACAAACGAGACCAAAACGAATTGAAACATCACACCATACAAGGCTGAGTCACAATAGCTTGACTGATATCCTACCTTGAGCCACTTGTCGACGCACTTAGCGTGGAACTCGTGGTTGCATGGCAACGCTCGCAACAGTTGTCGGTTCTCAAAGTCGCACATGCACACGACGCACGACCTCTGGTCCAGCAACGTTCGTCTGATCTCTTCGTTGAAGCGATAGCAGGGAAGCAGGTCGATGTCGGACTTTGTCAGTCCGCGCGGTTTCGCTTCACCGAGTCGCTCGGCCAGATTCAGTAGAGCCTAAACATCATCAAGACATCATCATCATCATTCCACGCCTATGATTCTGTAGGCATTTTACCTAACAATGGCATGGTAAAATGTTATGGCGCATGACAAAATGGTATGGCGCATGGTGCATTAGAAGTGCACCTTACATACATACTCAGTTACACACATACATACAACATTACTGTGGCAGTTGTCCGCATCATAAACGTCACCATCTTTGCAGCGTGTTAAATAGAGTGCAAACAAGTACTCAAATACCATCCGGCTTCACATAGAAGTTCAACTCCGTACAAAAACAAGACAATAGATGCAACGTATTACTCCGTACAAAAACAAGACAATAGATGCAACGTATTACTCCGTACAAAAACAAGACAATAGATGCAACGTATTGCTCCGTACAAAAACAAGACAATAGATGCAACGTATTACTCTGTACAAAAACAAGACAATAGATGCAACGTATTACTCTGAGATCAGTAATAGTATCAATGTCTTAGACAATCATAATCAGCGATCTTTTTATGATTTCAGCAAATGACAAATTCCAGTAAAATTTTAATTCATTGCAATTACTTACAATTAAATTATACAATAATTACATTGCGATAAAACACGAGCAAAAGAGAAAACATCAAATACATTCTGGTTCTGGCATTTATGGTTATGTCTTAACAGATGTTTCTTCTTCATCGTTCTTTTTGACGGGTAGTAAATCCACGGATTCACAAATTGCAGGAAACTTCAGTTCAATAAAGAATCTTAAGGGGATCTCATCTTATATCGTAAGAATCTTAATATACTGCAAAACAAACACTTACAAAGAGCTACCATTCTTAACGTTCTCAAACTGCTCAACAATTCCTAGCCAAAGACTTGCATAGTTTTGCTCTCATGTTCCGGTACAAAACTAGCCTGCCCAGTCTGAAACGTGTTCACAGGCTGGATTGAATCCGCAAACGAGTTTCAAGCAGAGGATACATTCATACCTCCATCTACATTACGCAATGCCTTGTATTAATAAATTGCAAGCTATAATAAATTGAATCGACAAAATCAAATTTATTACGCTACAAAAAACTGATCGAAATGAAATACATTACACCGATAAAAGTCTGTGCTCAGCACAGACGTCTTACAAAAGCAAATAGTAGACAATAATGTGATGATGATGATGGTAACAATGATAATGATGATGAGAACTGACCTCATAGTTGTCTAGTTCAGCATTGTCGTCAGCGTGTAGGCTGTGTAGATGATGTAGATTGTGCAGTCGATAAGGCGGCAGAGGCGGTCGACCCAACATGGCACTGTCAGAAATAACACAAAAGTAAATCATTAATGTCATCATCATAATTACAACATCCCATTCAAAGACATCACAACATCCCATTCAAAGACTTCACAACATCCTGTTGAAGGACATCACAACATCCCATTTAAAGACATGACAAACATCCTATTCAAAGACATCACAAAATCCTGTTCAGAGACATCACAATCAAAGACATCACAATCAAAGACATAACCAGAATCCATTCAATGACACCACAACTCTGTTTTTGTCATTATCGTTATATTATTAGAGAGGATTAAACAAACCTCATTGAACCACTATGCATTACAAACAGTCAGAAACTACCACTAAACAAATCAGGTCTAGTTTACACTAAATCATATCTGAACTCGACGAATGATTGTGTATATGTAATGATATAATAGATTCCAGTGTTTCTGTCCCACACAGTATTTGTCCTGGCACAATTATCCTGGTGCAACAACCGAACACGCTTCTGGATTTTAAAAAGGAACAATGAAATGGAAATGATATTAAAAACCCTTATCATTATCACCACAGTTAAAGTACACAGTACTTCAGAGATAAAATTGATTCTAACAAACTCCAATACAACAATTGTAAAAGCTAGACTGCAGCAAATACATCTGTAATGTAGCCAAAGAGCAAATTTCTTCATTTTACCTGAAAGCATCAATTCTATTCTACTATGATAATTGCACTCAAGCGGAGATAGAAACTAGGCTTACAGGAAGTGTAAGAGAAAACCGGGGTAAGGCGGAGGCGGCGGAGGAATTGTCCGCCATCTTTGTCTCGTCGAGGATGCCCGTCTGTACCGCGGAGGATTACCCTGCGAACAAACAACAACACAGTCGACATAAATTAATAATAAAAACTACACATGACAAAATTTCTGAAAGTTAGATTGCAACAAATTTATCTGCAAGTCATATCATAAAATCTTGCACAGTTTGATCAAACAATAAAAAATATCATCCATTTACATAGTTGCAGGTGTAAATGGACGGTAATTTGTTTAACTCTCATTTATTGAAACCAATAGTAAAAACACTTTTTTTAATACACATAATTACCTAATTTTTCTCTCATCATAACGTGATCTAGTGTAGCAATGCTAGATCTGATCAAAATCATCATAGTGACCATGAAACTGCTATTTTGCATTTAATAGATCCCAAAAGAGCCAAGATCTGATGCCCTTTCTGTTACTAGCTTCTATATCAACTTGGTGACAACAGTCTAGAGATAAGTTAAAAGTAAACGTATTCTACTCTCGCTCTTCAACCATGGAGAACCAGCAAATTTCAATCTTTTTTTCAATCTTTATTGCAACAGCAAACAACAACATACATTATGGTGCAAAAGTGAAAAGTCAAAACAGTGCAAAGCAAAACATAGAATACAAAAATACTGTATAACTGTTACAATCAGATGTTGACAAGAAGGGAAAATGTCCCCATAAGCAAAATGCCAGTCAATACAATCTTACAATTCAATTAGGGCCTACACAAATTTTAATTATGCAATTATATATAGTCACAAAATATGAACACTCCAGAGGTTTAAAGAAAAATCAGCATTTGAAAATTATTTGCATATATATATAAATAAAAGATAGGTACGTTAAATTAGATGTTACTCCATTTCTACAATTCCACTCTGTCCTTGTAGAGTGATCCCTCGATTTCTCCTCTTCTGCATATCACTGTAAAGTGAACAGTCTTCTAAAGCTATAGGCTATTGGCATCCTCTTGCAATATTCATTTTCCTTCATTAATTTTGTCTACATCACTCTGTCTCGTACGCATTCAAATATTGTACTAGTATCTTCCTCTATATCTTATAGTTCATACATTTCGCTAATCTCAATTATTCCTACATTGCTGCTGATTCATTTAGGTTTTGACCCAATATCTCATGCAATGTCCATCTCTTTCTTAACGATCGTACCTCGTTTCTTTCTTTAGAAACTCCCAGGAAAACTTTCAGATAATAACCTGGTATTTCTTGTATATCAATTCTTGGGATGACCCGATGGCTCATTAGCGTGCTCGCCTCGTAATCGTAAAATTGCAGGTTCGAATCCGCGCCGGGAGTGTTGTCTGGTAACAGACTTGGGCAAGTTGTTCACGTCCCATTGCCTGTTCGGGAAGGACATTTGGCCGCTCACCTGTGCTCATCTGGCCTAGTGGATCGGTGGTTGAAGCCATGCGTAGTAATACGTAAGACAAATAACCATCGCCAGGACCTGTCTTCGTACAGAGCACTATCATCATCATCAATTTTTTAAAAAGACAATCACGTAGAGGAAACTGATCCCCACAAACCACAAACAATTTATCTAGCATCTACTTCTCACAATAAATTACTTACATAGAAATCTTGCGAAGAGGGTAAAGTGTGTAAAACCCGGTCCTGCAGAATGATGTGCGGAGGAGGGGGTGGAGGAGCCGGTTGGCTAAGTCGAGCCGCTGCACTGTGCTGAGCCGCAGCGGCTGCCAGCGGTGGAATGTTGAGATACGCAGACATCCGGTGATGCTCTCCCAGTATCTCTTCCTGTAACTACAACAAAAAACAACAACGTGGTAATCACACAAGGGGGTAATCATATATCACACAAAGTGGTAATCACATATCACACAAGGGGGTAATCACACAAAGGGTAATCACACAAGGGGGTAATCACATATCACACAAGGGGGTAATCACACAAGGGGGTAATCACACAAGGGGGTAATCACACAAGGGGGTAATCACACAAGGGCGCAATCACAAACAACACCGTGGTAGTCGCACAAGGGGGCAACCACAAACAACAAGGCGGTAATCACACAAGGGAGTTAATCACATATCACACAAGTTGGTAATCACACAATGGGGTAATATCTCTAAAAGTAATCATATACAACACACATATATCAAACAAATTTATCTGACTTGGGTGACCTAATCGTCATAGAATAAACAATAAAACATAGATAATTACACAATGAATATTAGACACGATGGTAATCAGACCAGATGGTAATCAGACAAATTGGTAATCAGACAAGATGGTAATCAGACAAGTTGGTAATCAGACAAGATGATAATCAGACAAGATGGTAATCAGACAAATTGGTAATCAGACAAGATGGTAATCAGACAAGATGTTGGTACATACATAAGATAGAATTTGCAATGCCATAATATACCAGTAATACATGCAGTGATATACAAGTGATTAATGTTGCGATATAGACGTTATATAGATGACGATATATAGACGCCGATACGATGTCCAGATTATACAAGTGATACGAGTCATGTTACATTGATTGATCGATCAGTCAAACGCACGGAAAAGTTAAACATGCTGTAATACACGGGGTGATACATGCTGTGGAACAGAACTGTATACATGCTTTCATACACGAGTTTTACATGCAAAATTACAAACGTGATATACGTCAATAAATGCAGTAATTCGCCAGTGATACGATACCATGCAACACAAGTCACAACTACAAGCTAGTCATAGACTGCACGTTGTCACAATCACTGACACCTTTTTACACTGCACATTACAATAAACTTTTGAAAAGGTCTCCATATAAATAACTATTAAACGCTCATTTCCCTCAAAGTGACCATCAATATCCTGATTTACACTACTACTGTTGGATCACCTACCAACAAACTTCCATTCTCACGTCTGCCATGAACACAAAACACGTCGTCAGAAAAAGTTTTCATGACAGTAAATCCAAGTTGCAAGAGTATTCAAGTACTTACTCGATGCACGCTTGACTGCATGCCGGCTGCAGACACATAGTGTTGTTGTTGTTGTTGTTGCTGTTGTTGTTGATGTGCCTGCGCATGTGCAGCCTGCTGTTGCTGCAGGACCATCTGTTGCTGTTGTTGTTGTTGCTGCATGTGTTGCTGATGTTGTGACAGATGATGTGATGAAGGCTGAAACGACTGCGATCGATGCGACTGTTGAACGCCGAGTCCCATCGAGCTCGGCGCCGACTGCTGCTGTATGTGATGGTGATGGCTGTGATATGGCGGCGGAGGTGGCTGCGGCGCTAGCGTGTGGTGCGGCGGCAGGCCGTGATAATGCGGCGCAGGCGGCGGTGCTAATAGATGCGTCGGTGCCATGCCGTTATTCGCTGTGTGGTGACCCATTGACATCTGATGTGAGAGACAAGCAGCAGCTGCAGCTGCCGCGGCAGCTGAGGACTGGTTGAGCTGCTGCATGCCGTGACACGCCGGGATGTGCACGCTGCACGGGGTGAACGACCACGTCGTTGTCTGAGGAATGTGCCCCGTCGCTGCCGTGCACACGGGGATGTGGTGCTGCGTCGTCATGCAGACGGGCAACCGGTACGGCGTCAGCGTCATTGAAGAGTTGGACACAGGCATCTAAACCAAACACAGAGTCAAACTGTTACAACATCTCCAACAAGCATAGAATCAGCATTACGTAATGACAAATTACTGATATTTTCTACATCAAAACATCCTAAACGAAACCATAATTGATCATCAAAATGTGGCTAAACAAGCACAGGGCAATAAAAAACAGTAGAACGAATATCACATAGCGACGCTTCACTCACGAAAGAACTATATGGTGGAGCGCATTTCCTGACCTTAGTTTCACTTCTCGTCTTGTTAAGCATGCGATGGAAACATTCAGTGGCACGGCTAAACATCGTTGGGTACGGCTAAACATCGTTGGGTACGGCTAAACGTCACTGGGTACAGCTAAACATGACTGGGTACGGCTAAACATCACTGGGTACAGCTAAACATCACTGGGTACGGCTAAACATCACTGGGTACGGCTAAACATCACTGGGTACAGCTAAACATCACTGGGTACAGCTAAACATCACTGGGTACAGCTAAACATCACTGGGTACAGCTAAACATCACTGGGT
>JAQFYQ010000509.1:0-16754 GCA_034694885.1 Buchholzia appendiculata | reverse complement strand
TTTATCATTTCTTTATTCAGTGTCCAGATTTTTATGCCAGGACAAATTAAACGTCACCAAAATTTTCCATAGCAAAACAACAGGAAAGAGATGACTAAACTTAAAAGTTGGTCAACAACTGCATTAGAACCTGCATCGCGTGTTCGTGATTTAAACAGAAACCGTCTCAACGGTCGAATGCTCATCTTGATGACAACAATCTCACTGCTCGCTCAGCATTAACACAACAGTGGAACAACAAGCTGAAAGTATTGTAAAACCCGACCTCACTTGAGCTTATAATGATCTGCAGACTATATAGGCTTTCTATAGAGTTCATGCAGTTATTTAGTGTTTATTCATGTGCTATACACAATGTTAATAATATTCAAAGACCACGTAGACGAATATAATACATTTAAAATTTCAAACAAGACTGTTACTTTATTGTTGCTATATTGTTGACAGACAGACAGAAAAAAAATTGTTATTTTATTGTTGCTGCAAGATAACCTGTTAAGCATCTATCATCATCATCACCACCCGTGTTAGGCTAATCTTTAGCTTTCAAAAACTTGTCTGTGAGCACAGGCATAGACATAACTAAGTACCATGAGCGCTTATTATGTCTCGATTTTTACGACCGTAGGCCCTTGATGACGCCAATCAGTATCGGGAATGGGGTGATTTCCCTTCCTCAGTGAAAGTTATTCTATTCCTTGGTTCGATAGAGGCGGCGCAAGCATAGGCTAATCTCACCACCATGAAAAAAAAACAAAGAGCAGATTACTTTTAGGCAACAATCAATAAAAAACGATGTAAGAGTTAGACTGAAGGCTTAAACTGTAACTGGTCAGACAATCTTACCGAAAGATTCCTTTGCCGGACACAGTTGTTGGCATCTGGATTCCGACTCAAACCGATTAGCATTTCCCCCGCAGCCACCGTACACAAACTTCTTACAGACACCATCTGCCTGATCGTGGTACCATCTCGGCATAGCGGCTCTGCAAGGTCCGGTCTCCCGAGGCATCGCACAAATATCTGTATAATAAACATAGCGTCCAAATGTATAAGCTTCAAGTGATCAAGCAACGGTAAATTTTATTTTAAAATTCTTCCAAAAATTGAAAATTATCATCTAGTGATACTGACTACACATCGATATATATTAGTTTCCACATAACATTGTTGACAGTTTGAACGTCGTTTTCTGGTGAATAAATTCGTCGACCAACTAAGTTCATAATTAAACAAAGTTCACGGATTCAACATTCAAAAACAAAAGAATTTTTTCTAAATTGATCCATTTGCCATCAAAGCCTCACCCCCATCATTAGAAACGTCTTCTCTGGTGAAGCTCCACAATTTAACATACAACTAACATGTTTTTTTTTGGGGGGGGGGGGTTAGCGAGCGGGGGGCAATGTCAAACCCTTTGGAGTTGACGAGCGGAAGAGAGTGAATATGTAATTCTGAAGCTAAATTATTTTCTCTCAAATATTTGGGTTTAGCGCCTCGCATCCCTGATAGGCGTGCATAGAACTCTGCATAAATAAATTATGGGTTTCGTGGCGTGGAACAATTTCAAGACTTCTGACAATACAGTTTCTGAGTACACATGAAGCGGTTTCCTACAACTTTTATTTACATATGACATGTGCACGCCGACAGGATTTCTGGGAGAACAGACCGAGGTTTCATTATTCACACACGACGTGTGCACCTACCAACAGGCGTTCTTGGAGGGCATGTTTCATTGCAAGCCGATTCCGATCTAAACCGGTTCTCGTTTCCATCGCAACCGCCGTAGAGGAAGAAAGCGCAGGCGCCGACCGCCTGGTCGAAATACCACCTTGGCTGGGCAGCTCGGCACATTCCAACTTCCATCGGCATCTCACAGGTATCTGAACAACAATGATACACTGCTGAAGTAACGAAATATATGTGTAAGTGCATGTGTGTATCCCATAAAATGAATTCTTACTGGCCTAAGCGACGGTACACTGCAAGATTTAAATTTATATTGCAAAATTGTTATCGTAGACAGCTTTAATGTCCAACCAGGGGCCTCTATCCTAGGGGGGATGAAGAGGCTGCTCCAACAACTGGGGACGGAGGTTTAAACCAGAGAGAATTAAGTGTCTTGGGGCAGTGGGGGAAGTTTATAGCTGAAAATTGTGTTTTTTTAGGGCCTTTATCCCTCAGGGAGGATAGAGGCCCCCGTGTCCAAAATTGCATGAATAACTTAAACTCCAGTGTCCGAAGACAGGTCATGGCAACTGTAACGAGATAATGAAAAACGCTCCACTCGGGAAATGAGGTGAATACTGGTGGGTTCCCGTTGATTAACGGTGCAGGCAATGAAGGTACTACAGTGCATACGCAATCTGCAGATTCTTTTGGCTAATTCATAAGTACTTCATGTTGTCCGAGAGATGAATCCCAGGCCAAACACACAATTGAAACACCGGCTGAGATTTTATCTCGGCCGGTACCGGCATTTGAATCGGGGACCCTGGGGTCAAAGTACACACGATATCTTTAAGCACTTTCTTTAAAATGTGTACCGTAGTTATCCTCTATTAATCATCGAAAGCGAATGAAAAATAAATATTATTTCTACGTTTGAAAATCTATCAAGAGAAACATTTGTATTTTTAGACTATTGCTCGGTCTATGATTTCGAATACTGCAACTCGCTGTATATCAGATTTTTAATATACAGTAATTATCAATGTTACAACTTACCATATTGTGTTACAGTAGAACATGCTTTCATGCAAGCCGATTCAGAATCAAATTTGTTTGCATTTCCATCACAACCGCCGTACACGAACTGCTTGCAGGTACCGTCCGTCTCGTCATGGAACCACATCGGTATGTCAGCTCTGCACGGTCCCGTTTCACTCGGCAGTGAACAGGTATCTACAGGGTGAAATACAAAAACTTCACAGATAGCTCACCTGCATGTATATCAAACGTGCATTCAATTGAAACTTATCCAGTGCTATGGTAAAACATTTTTTACGCATAAACCAGAGACAGATCCAGAGTGTCGAATTGAAAATGTTTTACCAGTACAGTTGCAAAATTATGAACTGGCCCCGTTTGGTTATTTAGTGTGAACATTTCAAATTTTCACATACAAGCCTTGAAAAAACTATTTTTTTATACGAACTTTAAATTATTTCAGGTGTCCATTGATGAAAAACAAACTTGACCATTGCTGCCCCATTATTAGAAGAAATATTCAACATTCGACTTGTCGCCTGCAAAAATTTAATTTACTGAATTTCGAAAGCGAAGAGTTGTTACACATACCAATGGGATTACTAGCTGGACAAGCTTGTCTGCAGTCTGCCTCCGATTCAAACCGGTTTGCATTTCCCTCGCAACCCCCGTACACAAACGGTTTGCAGGCGCCATCTTTAGCATCGTGGTACCATTGCGGTATGAACATTTTGCACGGTCCAGTTTCCGTTTGTAGAGCACAAATATCTGCACAGCAAACCGCGTCATCACATGGTTATCATATTTTTAACGGCGGTTCTAGGAATTTTCAACTGGGTGGGGGGACTAAATAGCCTGATTTTTTCACTATACAGCTGGTTCTAGGGATTTTAAACTGTGGGACTAACCTGGTTGAAATTTTTTGAGTGTTGCATGATTGCATCCAGCATGGCAACGACATAATTTAGCAGCAGATCGACGCCTGGAGCTTGTCGATGCATGAACTAGGGGCGGGGGCTTGGGGACTTTTAGTCTTTTAAACTAGGGGCTTGGGTATCAAACTGGGGGACCAAAAATTGACCTACTTTAGTTTAGAACCGCCAATGCTTTCTTGTATTAAAATATCACATAAAACGGTCATGTGGCTATTGTCGACATCAGAATTGTGGAAAACTTGTAAAGAACATAAATTATTTCACTGATAAGGGAACTTTGATATGGGAACTTTGATAAGGGAACTTTGATAAGGGGACTTTGATAAGGGAACTTTGATAATGGGACTTTTAAAATATTGCATAATAGAGATCATCACCACATTTGCAAAATATTAACCACTGCAACTGCACTGATATGTTGACCCCTTCAAGCAGAATCACCTGCATTTGAAACATCTTCATTGTTACTCACTATAAATATTTCTAAAGTTTGTTGTAAGCCACGATCTGAAAAAATTACATCGTTTTATGAAGTCAGAAGTACTTGTAATTCATAGTGGTCCAAAAGTTAAAACAGAGAGCCTAATTTATTTCGTGCTAAATTGTATTTAATATGGACGATCTGTAAAGCTTACCAACTGGCTTCCTGGCAGGACAGGCTTCAATACAAGCCGACTCGGAGTCAAACCGGTTTTCATTTCCTCCACACCCGCCGTAGACAAATGTCTTGCAGACTCCATCTGTAGCATCGTGGTACCAATTGACGAAGTAAGCTTCACACCTTCCTGTTTCGCTTGGCAATGTACAGATGTCTGCAAAGCACCAAAGAATTTACAATAGATGCACATTCACTTTTTTCTACAATAGCCATAAGCTGATGACTAATCAAAACAAACCTCAGTAAAATTTGAATAAAATATTGATCACCGATTCTCCCACGATTATGTCAAGGTTATTACATTGGTAACGTATTTTGCCGTACATTGTGAGACATTGAGATTTGTGACTAATAAATAAATGGTTGGTCGGACGAGCAGGGAAGGAGTCTCGAAGGTCTAAAATTAGGTAAAACCAAATCCTCCTGAGTATTTTTCGAAGGAAGTGGGGGTCACGACATCCGCTAGGGGTGTCGAGCTCTGCCCCCCCCCACAAATTCCAACCTGGGTGCGTAAGAAATGAAACATATATACATATGAATGCTTTGAATTTTAACCTTCAAAAGCCATTTGATGTTTTCTAAATTTCTGGTGGCTCAATATAGCTCCACATCATAAATCATCCCGAACATAACCATTTAGGTACATTGTGTGTCTACGAATATTTCAAACACATTATAACATTATTTGGCAAGAAATACTATGCTGGATTCGCTGCTGGCTATACAGTTGCATATCTACAAATGCAGAGAACATGCAGCACTTACCAACGGGTTTTCTTGGACGACAAGCTTCCATGCAAGCCGATTCCGACTCAAACCGGTTCTCGTTTCCAAGGCAACCACCATATATGAACGGCTTGCAGGTAGCGTCGGCCTGATCGTAGTACCACCTCGGTTGGAATGCCCTGCAAGGTCCAGTGTCCATTTGCCTTGTGCACACATCTGTACATTCAGATGTACACACTTTAGAAGATATTGCACTAAGTTAGAGATGCCATCATCATATACAGTATTATCCAACATCGCGTATAGAGCACGAGAAGACTAGCAGCTATTACTATCAGCTGTGATAGGAAATGTGTCACATACATGAAGAATCAAACAAGTATTTGACTGTCCTCGGGTCGGACAGGTTTCAGCGAGCTGAGATTATTCTGCACAACAAGTTGGCGGCTCATATTTCGCTGAATTCACTTCACATTGTACAATGTACACCCCTTGCTATAGAGAGCTAAATGTGATGTACAAGCCCTGATATAGAGTTAACAGATTTTCCTGTTACGACTCTAAATTCGTAAGTACGACTTTTGGACCTCACTCCCTCTGCGTATCTGCTTTTCGAAAAGTTCTTTGTAACGCCTTCGCCATCTGTCTCTGTCAGATGGCCCCGTGAAACGCAATTCCAAACGCAAGTAAATTACAAACTTACAATTAAAAAATTGAAACGCTTAGACTAATTAAAAAGAAACAAAGTTAATAATAAATTCAGACGGGACAATTCTTTTTTCTGTAGTTATTAAAACCTCAACCATTGATGACCTTAAAAACCTACCGATAGGATATCTTGGAGGGCAGGCTTGATTACATTCTGATTCAGATTCGAATCGGTTTGCATTTCCATCACATCCACCGAATGTGAACTCTTTGCAGACGCCCTCCGTCTTGTCGTTGAACCACCTTGGGAACTCAGCGAGACAAAATCCTGTCTCGCTTGGCATCGAACAAATATCTGTAATATCAGAAATAATATGCAACTGTACTGAACAAAACTTACCGACATAATATTACGTTTTTGAAGTGTCAATAAAAGGTTTGTTAAGCAGACAAAATGTGTAACTTCTATAATAGCACTGGTAATATTTTCACAATACATATACCGGTACTTGAAAATAGTATTGCAAGTTGCTGAACTCAAGTACAGGGTAGTTAAATACAGCGCAGTAAGCGTATTGATCATGTGTAGTCAGTCGGCCTGAACAACACCTCTATATAATTATGGGATGACCGGATGACATCGGGATGACCCGATGGCTCATTGGTAGCGTGCTCGCCTCGTAATCGTAAGACTGCAGGTTCGAATCCGCGCCGGGAGTGTTGTCTGGTAACAAACTCGGGGCAAGTTGTTCACGTCCCATTGCCTGTACGGGAAGGACCTTTGGCCGCCCACCCGTGCTCATCTGGCCTAGTAGATCGGTGGTTGAAGTCATGCGTAGTAATACGTAAGACAAATAACCATCGTCTGTCTTCAGACAGAGCACTATCATCATCTTCATCATCAAGTTAAGTAGAGGCTAACTAGGCGATCTGGCGAATCAATATGAATCTATACTAATTACAAGTTTCTAACACAGTAATTTGTGATTTTAACAACTGACTAATAATGTCAACGGCATTAACGAACATCCAGAAGACTGAAAATATAATGTGAGATACAGGGAGTCCTCTGCGGTTCTTCTGGATTAGATTTCGGGCATTTATTCGCTTCCAGTGATTCGTGACGGCCCGAAACGATCAGCTACAACCACAAACCGTTTCGCAATGGGCGAAGCCATTGTAGATTATAAATTTTGCGTTGCCAATGGTCACTGAAGCTGTGCAAAACCTGCATCCACATTTTTATTTGATATCTGTGAACAGACCGTTTTGGGATTGTACTCTATAGTGTTTAATATATCTCTGATTAAACTACTGCGGGTGGCAGAAAAGCCTCCTGGACATTGTAAAATGCCTATAAATGCGCATTAACGTTTCAGATTTTCCCACAAAATCAAAATATTCAAGAAGCTCAAATTATTTCACGCAAATTAACGCTTAGGAAGCAATCAAATTAATATCAACACGGCGTATATCTTAAATTGTTAGAAAATTCGAAGTTTGTGTGAAGTTCAATGCTATTTTAGGCTTTTCTGCAAACCGGAAATAGATCAATCAGAGAGTTATAAACACTACAGAGTAAAATCCAAAAACGGTCTATAGTTGCCTCAGTTCAAAGCATGTTTAATCTCTTACCACCTAGTACTATAATTTGATTTAAAACATTGCTTATCTACTTATTCAGTATTTTCTCTTCTGATTGTATTTCGTCTACGCATACTCTGTGCTAGTGATTATCGTCTAACTGAACGCAGGCAACTAACAACCGGTACTACGATCAGACGACCAAATCTTGACTACAGTTTCAATGACCACTATGTGGACAAACTCGGATGACACTTTTAACGTTCCGCCACTGGTGGCGACACCGGAAACGTTGGCGGCTAATTACTAAACTATCGACAGTTCCGTGGTCGCCACTCCACACGAGATTCGATAAAAAACACTACTCGTAGATTCGTATCACGTTGTGTCGGTCGGGTCGAGATAATAAGCTATTCGGTCGTCCAGCTAATACCACCACTGCTGCTGCAACTCATGGGCGTCACCAAAGAATGGAGGGGGCGGGGCGCCGGCTTGGGCCTAGTCCTTCAATTACATTTTCGGTAAAAAAAGTCTGAACACTTTTTCTGCACGGAGAAAAAATAGTTTATTGCTGCTGCCATCCCAAATATATGATCAAAAATTGTGACTTTTGACCCTCCAATACCCTCGTCCACTCGTAAAGAATTGTTTCTCACCCTCCTGCCGGAAATGATTAGGCTTGTAAAATGTTTGCTGCCAGCAAATATCCCCTCAATTGAAATTTCTGGTTACAACTATAATTCTGCTGCTATTTCGGCCGTTACAGAATCTCTTGTTGCTACTATTGCTACTCCCACTGCTACTGCTGCTACTGCTGTTTCTGCTGCTGCTGCTGCTTCTGCTGCTGCTGCAGCTGCTACCGCTGCTGCTGCTGCTTCTGCAGCTGCTGCTGCTGCTGCTGCTACTGCTGCTACTGCTACTGCTACTGCTACTGCTACTTCTATTACTGCTGCTGCTGCTGCTGCTGCTGCTGCTGCTGCTGCTGCTGGTATGCATCAGCCACTGCTTGACTCATCGTGAAAGTCTATTTACATTGAAAGTAGAGTGAGAGTAAGTTTAAATTCGTTTCCTTTCTGTCGCGAAATTAGACGAATAGATTACAGTGAATTATACGACAGAGCATCCTCGTTATGTACTGGATGCATGATCTTTCAATTCCCTTGAGCAGACTTCAGGTTTACTATTAATTATACATCCAGTTTATCATTGATAGATTTTTTAATATATATTATAAACAGGGCCGTAGCCAGGAATTCATTTTGGGGGTTGACAATTTTTGACTTTTTTTCAAATGTTCATTTCGTTTTTTTACTTCGAATTTTTAATGACCTTTTTTCACAAATTTCTTCACAAAACGTCTTAAATTTGAAAGAAAGAAACATTGGGGGGAGGGTTCAATCCAAACCCCCTTAAATACGGCCCTGATAATAAAGGATATTTTATTAAGTGTTAAACGCGCATACAAATTAAATGATTGCAGTAATCATTTGCGCATTCATTGGTGATTACGATGAAGTCAATACTTCAAGTAGGCAGTAGTTTATCATCACGATGGCTTCATGATATGAGTATCGCAGTCAATGTGGGATTTGTGGGAAAATAGGTGGGGTCAGACCCAGGGTTAGGTAAAACCAACCCCTGGTCATTTTTTTCAAACGAGGTGGGGGTCAAGCCATCCCCCAGAGCGTCGACCATCCAGACAAATCCCAACCTGATCATGGATGTTAAACAGAGAGGGCCCTCAACTGCCTGAATATGACAGAATTTAAAAAAATTAATGGTCTTATAACTTCTAAATAGCAAGTAAAATCACGCTTCAGCAAATAAATTGCCTTTATTGAAGTTCTACATTCAGTACCTGTTGCTTCTTTTATTCAGTAAGTGCATAGAAACGTTTCAAGCAATCGACATTGTTAGTTTCAGTTTCTTAGTATTTTCAAAGCAAAATAATTAAAAGATTTAAATGATCTCATAACTTCGTATTCGTACGTACAATAAAGCATTTTAAGCAAATATAAATTGTTCGTAAATTCTTACAATCGAAAGATTTATGTTTTTGCATCAAGTGTTTAAATGCTCATTTCGTATAGGCCTATTATATCAATGACTATTAATTCATTAATTACTATTTCGTCTGTAACAACACATTCAGCCAAGTTGATATATTACACCTCATGTAAACTTCGGTACCTTACTCGATCCCTTTTCACTCAGTGTCGCTCTGTCCGCAAACATGTACAGCTACTGAAAGGTTTCGTTTTGCACACAAACACATAACGTAATACACGCACACGCATTCACGCGCATACATGCAAGCATTCACGCATACACACACGCATCCTTGCATACACACACAGACACATGTCTCTTTCTCACATACAGTTTCTTAAAATTGCCGAGAAGATTTCTACGATACAATCCTATATCTACGAACGCCGGAGAAATAGGACAACGAACGCAACATCTTGTGCAACATATCCTCCGAACCCTGAATAAGCTGCGCTGCAGATTTAAACTGTACGCACAATTGACTTTTATGTCGACGCCACCTCCTACGCGTCGTGCGCACTAAAAGCAATGCATAGAAATTTTCCACTCTGTCGTATAAATAGCGGCGAGATCTACGGCGTTGTCTGCTCGGCCACACAACCAACAGCATCAATAGCACCAATTATAGCACCGCTAGCACCAGTGGCACCAATAGCATCTGTGGCACCAGTAGCACCAATAGCGCCAATAACACCAGCAGCACCAATAGCACCAGTAGCACCAGTAGCACCAATAGCATATGTAGCACCAATAGCACCAATAGCATCAATAACACCAGTAGCACCAATGGCATCTGTGGCACCAGTAGCACCAAATAGCACCAGTAGCATCAATATCACTAGAAGCACCAATAGCATCTGTGGCACCAGTAGCACCAATAGCACCAGTAGCACCAATAGCACCAATAGCACCAGTAGCACCAATAGCACCAATAGCACCAGTAGCATCGGCAGCACCAATAGCACCAATAGCACCAATAGCACCAATAGCATCTGTGGCACCAGTAGCAACAATAGTACCAGTGGCACCAATAGCATCTGTGGCATCAGTAGCAACAATAGCACCAGTAGTACCAATAGCATCTGTGTCACCAATAGCACCGATAGCACCAGTAGCATCGGCAGCATCTTTATCACCAGTAGCATGCCTATTATTACCCGACCCTATATTATTATCCTTTACGGAATCCTTCCGTCTTGGAGAAAGACGAGGAGCTCGAGTCTGAAGACAAATCTTCGAGAGAAGGTGGTCGTGGCGATCGATAGGACGTACACCGGCTTTAAAGAAAGATTTGCTGCGTCAAGGGGGTCATCTACACTATCAGTATATCCGGTAACAGGTGGCTATAGAAACGTTACCCTATTTATTTGCAACGATTTGTCAGGTGACTACATGTAGGAGAGTAACTGCAGTAGGGAGAGGAAGAACCGCCTTCCATGATGTTTGATATGCGATGCTGTTGACGCCATAATTTATTTATACGAAAATTCTTTTGTAGGTGCCAGTGAGACAGTGAAGTATCTCTATCTCTCTCCCCCCCCTCTCTCTCTCTCTCTCTCTCTCTCTCTCTCTCCCTCTCTCTATGCTGGAAGGCATGAATTGGAAACGGGTCATCCTAACTTATTGAAGTACACGTGTCAATATATAACAGTCTCGAAAGTTCAGAACTATTTGGAACTCGGGTTGGTGGGTGGTAGCTAGCCATCATTAAGTATTCTGGCTCAGACATGAACGATCCTAAATGAAATGGTAACAGGCGCTATGAACCTTCTCTGCATCCTTTACCGACAGCGGTGCCGTGATATACATGCATTTCTCGCGCTCATCCGTAAGCAGGTTCTCTGCGTTGTGTTATACACTAATAACACAACAATTTTACGCTATATTGTCTTTGACACTTTTCTAAATGTATTGCGAGAAATTTGTACAACGTTCATTGCGCATCAATCAAGAAATACAATTCCAACTATAAGAAAAAATATAAGCTACAGGAAATACAGGGTGTCCTAATAAAAGTGGACAGCTCCTATGACTTGCGTTAGCTACGGTGTGTCCGAATAAAAGTGGACAACTCCTTCAACATGTGCTATAGCAACTACTGGGGGACAACACGTTATTGGCAGTAATAAAGCTGAACACAAAATCTGGCACCAATTTGAATATAATACATAATATATTTTGTACTGAATAGATGTCAAAAAGGTAAAAAATGTAAAATTTGAATGTTTGAAATTTAAATTCATAATTGTAAAATTGGGTGAGACATTGAATTTGTCCAGCAGCTAATCATCCGGGCCCTGTAAGTGACGTCACTGCTTCTGATGACATTATCAATCTTGTGAGAGCGAATCCCAGAATACTGCGATAATTATCGCTAGTGACAAAAATCAGTTATGTATTATCTATTTATTGCTCTAAAATTTTTATTCTGTAACTATCGTCACTGATGCCAACAATTCTGGACGTTAAATAACCTGTATCGAAAAGAGGCAGATTAGTCGTAAAGCTCGTCGAAGGCGTGTGAGTACTAAGTTGTCTGGGGAATATCACGAATTCTAATACAAATCTGTAAGCTCTCATTTCTTATTTTCTGCTGCGTCGATTGAAGTGAAATAATTACGCATGTCATATTTTGATTTTCTTTGTCAGAATCTGTATTACACAGAATTAATGATATCGGAATCGTTTTCAACTAGTTTTTGAATAATGGTCTGTGGGGCCCATTTTCACCCCGGACACAGTGTATGCATTTAAAATCTGAATTTGCCAGGCCAAAGAAAAACACAAATATGATGAACAATCTTCAACCAATGTTTATCGAGTATCCAGTAGTAATGAATCAGAAAAGACTGTTCCTGTTACTAACTTTTGTTAGTACTACATTTATATATTTGACGAGCTGAGAGGGGGAGGGGTGTAGCGCGGCGGACCGAATTTGTTTTGGTCCGCCAGAGTGGGGGCTGTGATTCCAATTTTTTTAGAAAATATTTGCTCTTAGCCCCCCAAGCCCTGACACGCTCCGCCTATGACGGTAGTAAATATTAAGTTTATTTAACATCTTGTCAAGCTGTTCGTGTAGCAAGGTGTTTCGACAGGGGAGCGATGAATCACCGTGGGTGGTCCGTTGACGATGTGGGTGGTCCGTTCATGAGGTGTGTGTGGTCTGCAATGAAAAGCAACGCGTGTTGAAGGTAGAATGAACCTGTCAGTGAATGATGATGGACGGATTTTAAACTAGTTCCACTGGACAACACTGAATGAAGTAGTGCTAGCAGTTTAATAATCACTTCATGACAAACGCGCAAAGTAATACATCGAAACGGTTAAGCAATGCAAACTAAAGAAACTAAAAGACTAAACATAAAAAACTAAGAGACTAAACATAAAAAATAAAAGACTAAATATAAACAACATAATTCAATAAATGTCAGCGTACAGCATTCTAAGAATAAAGTTTTTCTTTGTAAGTGAATCTCGACATTGAACATTCAATTCGCAGCATACTATGTGCAAACGGCTATGCTTATAATGAAATTAAAGAAAGTATATGTGACAGTCTGTGTATCTTCAGATAAAGTTGTAGATAAAAGCGATACGACGATTTGGTATCCATAGATGCGAAGTGCCAAGAACCTGTAATTAAAATGTTTCAAAAGGTCGTTTATACATTTTGGATGGTAAATCTCTCCTAAATGAAATCCTGGCCACGGGGCCTTGCAGTGGATTTGTAGTAGCCAATGAGCTAAAATAACCGCTACCGTAAGCTAAAAGAATTCGTGTAGGTTTAATTCACATATTCAATCACTAATTCACTCTAAGAGAAATAAAGAGTCAATTATTATGAATCGCCTTCTCGGTCTTTCATATTGAACAAACCCACGGTTACAGCAAGAGGTCCAGCACCTATATCGTTCGTTTTACAGTTGGGCGCTGGTTTACCATCCCTCATATATAAGTTCCATATACAGTACAAACATACGTTAAGTTCTTACAGGGACGACAGGTTCAATAGAGGGCTCCAGGATGCCAGATGACCTGTTCTAAATAGCAGGACGTTTTACATTTAGTAGTCGATGGTATTAAGCAGGATTTCTTCTGGCAAACATTGTGAAAGTCATAGCGACTGATGTAATGCGACAAGATGCGAAAGAGAATCGTTCGCTTGTAATACACGTGGGCAGTAAATCTAACCTCGTCGGACATTGACCTTTCAAAAGCCTCATGACGTTGACCTTGCAAGACTTCGACAAGAAATCAGAAGTCGTGAAAATTCAGCGGAAGTCGGCAAAAAACGATTTACTCACCCCGATCCAAAACGCTTTGGTTGATTTAACGATTCAACGATTGCTCTAATTGCTCGAATGAAAATCAAGATCCAAAATACATAATGCATAATATGAAAGTTATAAACGATGAAGTGAGTAGTGTTTGACTGTAATTCGTTCTATTCAATTCGTTCATTGCATTTTGCTTATAGGTCGACTAGACAATTAATGAATCACAATTACATGCTCAGACAACAATGTGTAAACCTAAATTTCAAACCTAAATTGTGTAGCATGGGAAAACTTAATACGAGCACGTAAACCCAGCACCGGTTTATTTATTGCGTGCACTCTTTCAGAAAAAAATTGACAACTTCTAATTGCATAAGTCAAAACAGAAATGTTCTTGATAATGTTTGCATGCGGTACTGTTGGTAAAACAAATTTCCCTCAAAGTCTATAGAAAATAAGAACTCATACAAAGACATTTAAAAATTGTCCACTGTTTAGATATGAGACAGAATTTATAGTGCAACTTTTTGCTATCACGAATGACATATATCAAAAAGTTGTCCAAAAATACATTGTGTTACTAGCATAGGCTATGTGTACGTGGTGTTAATAATTAATATTTCCATATTGTTTTAAGTAATTAAAATTTCAGATATGCGCTAATTTTGTTCATTATATAGCATTTTTAAATACAGAAATAGACTCAGATATTTTACTTTTGTATCTGTACAGTTCTTATGATCTTAGCGTAGAGGTCTTATGTGTTAAGTTAAAAGTCATTTTACATAGAAATGCACAGCACGAGCACACACAGTGCCGTTATAAGGCCTTGCGCTGGTAGTGCATGCTATGTACAAGCAACCAATCAATCAATTCGTTCATATGTAAAATCCAACATTAAAAACTGCTATTTCATATTATACAGCGTTATTTCATAGTTATCTATAATGTTTAATTGCTTATTGCAAAACGTGTCAGTAATCTTCTTGCTTATTGTGGTTTGACAAAATTAGACAACACGATCTTTAAAACTGCTACTGTAAAATGCAATTTCATTCTCATTAGAATATCGAACAACACGAAATTGACATTAATATCGTGTTGCGTCAAATTTCTTTATTGCCTCAAATATCGTGATATTGCCTCAAATATCGTGATATTTGAGGCAATTTAATAAATTTGACGCAACACGATATTAATGTAAGTTGCGCACTGGTGTTGTTCGATATTCTAATGAGAATACAATTGCATTGTACAGTATCGCATACACCGAATGCATATCGCATACACCGAATGATAAATATTTCCCAGTGACAGTTGATCAAGCTGCAAAGTGAACCGTTGACCATGCATGCAAGCATGCAATAGTCAAACCTGCAAGGTTGAGACAGGCGTCGTCAGCAGACCAGCTCATCGCCTCAAGAGCAACGGAGAAAACGACTCGCATAAGAAACGTGTTCAGCAAACAGGATTAAGTTTCGTCGCAGCGCAAAAGCGCATGCTGATGGTATTAGAAGCGTGTAGGCGTTCTTGAGGGACCGACACACGTAAACAACTGCTTTGTTGCTCTGTTCTTAGGAAAACTTATCCAACGGTACGCAACAAGGATGGCAAAGCACATTGGCTTTAAAAACACACACGTTAAACTCTGCTCTGTTAAGCAAAAATCCGGCAGGAGTTCCAAGGTAACTAGTTTGTGCTGTTGAATTAAAATGTATAGAATTTAAGACGTACGTCATTGCAATCAAAACCGGTGATCCAATGCCAAGGAGATAATACGCTTGCCTTTTTCGAACCAAACAATGAATGTCTTAACCACTCTCAACAGATTCTTAATCGTTGTCATTGTTTCCTCTGAATCACTGATAACATTCCGCATGCAGAAGCTCTGCTTGCGGAATATCTTGATTCTTAAAATTAATATTCTACTCTACAATTAATTAATATCGTTATTGGTTATAAATTTCTTTCGGAATCTTAAAAGAATAGTGAGAATTATATCGTTTTGATGAAAACACATAATGATTATTTTATTTGAACATGTGGATTAGTATTACTTATATTTCAATTTATCAATCTCAAATGTAAAATTGTTTTGGGTTCCCTGAAGCAAACGGGCAATGATAGATAGAGCACATTACGCTGCAGTTTATCAAAAGCCAGTACAAAATTGCGAATAAATTTGTCATATTGAACTAACGACAGCTTGTTCGCCACTGCCTGTAGAATGTCGATAGCGATAGCAACAACGATGATAACAACGACATTGGTCCATGATGATGATGATGACGACGACGATGTTTATTTGTACTCCTTTTCAGCTCTTTGTATGCTATGTTGGTTCGTCTTTTCTGTGCAGAGCAATTTGCAACCGCGAGACGAAGTCGAATTTAATTTACTATCCACGCCACCCTGCTCGAACCAGGCCTGCAGCTAGACCTGTTTACGTCGCACCCTCTTCGAACCGTCAGGACCACTACCTCTCCCGCACATTAAGCTCCTGGAATCATCTGCTTCCCCCACAGTGTTAAGCTCCTGGACTCATCTGCTCCCCCGCCTCGCCCCAGTGTTAAGCTCCTGAAATAACCAGGACACATCTCCACCCGTCGAGCTTCGGGAATCACCCCCTCCCACTAACACGCGTATCAAGCTTCTGCAGTCATCAGGAACCCTTCTCTCCTCTTCCCTCCCTCCCTCCCCTCTCTCTCATACACACGTAACTTGCAAGACTTTGTTTACGTCCAAGACTAAAAAATCGTCACCTCCCTCGCCTCTCCCCCTTGAGGAGAAGCAGCTGTATTAGTTCAGGGTTGTTAGCTTCTGGATCAATTGTTGTGTTGAATCAGCGAAGCAAAACAAATCTGCAAGAGCAAGAAATACGAGAAGTCACCGCAGCAAGTCTACGAACCATGTAACTTATGATGTAAGCCTGCACATGTATGCTTGACCATGTATGCTTGACCATGTATGCTTGACCATGTATGCTTGTATGCTTGACCATGTATGCTTGACCATGACCATGTATGCTTGACCATGACCACGTATGCTTCATCATATATGCTTGGACGTGTATGCTTGTATGCTTGTATGCTTGACCATGTATGCTTGTATGCTTGACCATGTATGCTTGTATGCTTGACCATGTATGCTTGTATGCTTGACCAT
>JAQFYQ010000508.1:0-16755 GCA_034694885.1 Buchholzia appendiculata | reverse complement strand
GGGGGGGATATGCTTCTCATCCTGCTTCGTAATTTTGAGGCAGTTTTAATGTTGTTGTAACTTCCAACAACACCGGTGTAATATCCTCTGCACAGATCCGTCCATTTCGTATTAATAAATTATTTGTATCAATACATTTATTTATTTAGTTCAGTGACTTATTGACTTGCTTGATTATTTCACAGTACTTAATGATCCTAGCTGTTTATATCAAAAGTTAATGAATTTTGATAGTAGTAGTGAATTGTTAAAACGAAGCATATACGGTAGCTAAATATTTCTACTGGACTTTACTGATTTGTACTTGCCCGATGAAATTGGATGTTCTTTAGTTGTGTGATATTGAGTCAATTATTTACTAATCATTCAGATTCTGTAGCTTACTAGCTTAATAAATTTGCATCAATGAATTGTTATATATAGGTTTCTGGATGTTTATTAGAGCCGGTGTAAACACCGCCAATGAACCAATTAAAATAATGCATATTTCTATCAATTGGAAAGAATTTTCGTTCTGTTTTCATGTTATTGTGTGCCAGCATCTAATTGTTACAATATAATAATATTATAGTAGAACAGTAGCAGTGATGTATGTCCAGTATGAGAAATTGATGACGATGAGTTCTTTGTAACACTTTTCAACACTGATCATGTATGCCTAGGTGGCATACAGTGGTTCGCCAGGCTCCCCATCCAGACATGTACATTAAGACCTTGTCGACGGTTCATTCGCAGTGGCTACAGCGTGTTTGTGTTCACTTGTGCCCTCAAAACCATTTGCTGTGATCGCTCTCTTGGCAGAGTTTGAGCCCTGTTGTAATCTTTATTCAACGTTGATGTATTATTAAGGAGGTTACACAGTATGAAATAGACTGATTAATTATTTACTAGACTAACATTACTGCACTATCATTATTTATCAGTTGAATCCAAGTCTGTTATAACATTTTGCTTGTTCATTTACAATATGTTTTACATTGTCATTTATTATTATTACATATCACCCAGAATGGCATTACCAATAAGTCGGTTGTTATCAGAGTGTTGTCCTTTATAATTAAAAAGTTATTGTTTAAAACAGTCACACTCATGTTGATGAAATTTGGCAGAGAGTATAGTATGCCTATGAAAGTTTGGATTTCGCTGAAGCAAAGTTTAACAGCCAGATGCCCTTCCTCTTGCTAACAGTCTCACTGCTCATTTCATATGAGAACGTTTATGGAAACCATGGTGGGTCTATTGTAAAGACCTAACTGGGCTCAACACCAACACTGCTCTACATGACGAGGTGTTAAGAATATGAGCCGTTTTATCACCCTGTTGACAAGTGCGCAAATTGATTTTTAGAGGAACAATTTTGTTAAGATCTCTTGACACTGCAATTCTCTACCATTGATTGGTCCGACAAAATCAATGGAACACAGTTAGAATGTTGGTATCATAGGTCTGTAATCCTTAAATGATTGGTTGCTAAGTAGAATGGAGATCTTTTGCTTCAAACTGTTGTTGCTTGATTGAAGGTCTTCCACTAATAGCTACTTACAACAGCCAGCTTACAAGAATCCTTCCTCTGCATATTTATGTCATCTGTACAGTTCTAATCCGTCCATAGTGACTTGTTTTACGGTTAAGCAATAATTCAGTAGATTGCAATGTGCATGTTTATAGCATGAATACCCCAGTCAACTTTTGAGATATTTTCAAACTAGTATTTATCAGATGACCCCTGCATATCCAGTATACTTCTGAAGGGCAATGAATATCATTTGCGGTAACTGAAAAACAATTATATTGAAAATATACCATTGCTTTGACAAAAACGTCTTGAGTTACTTGGAAAACTGTTAACAGATAAAGATGTTCCATCAGCATCTGGCGGAGAATGCCATAAACCCACCACCCTCGAATAGAAAGAATACTTTCTTAAATCATACCTTCTTGAGCAATACTTTCAAATTAATACCTTCTTAGGCAATATTTTCTTAATAGTACGAAAGCACATGCACCAATTTGAATGAAATACTATGTTGCAAATAATATGATCCGAGTTAATTTGAAGCAAAGATGTCATAGTACGGCCCATGCCCTACTATGGTATATGGACTTGTCCTTACTGTATGTCTATACAGTACGTAGACTATACGGTCTCTACTCTAGGCTACTTATTATGTGCCTATATATCATATAGGATAGGAACATGTCCCATACTATACGGTCCTTGATTTGGACTAGAGTAATCTCGGCATAATGCATGACCATGTAGAATCCTACAATTCTCGATCATATCACCTCTTTTCAGCATCTAATTACTTTTTTCAATAACAAATTTAAGGTGTCTGTCAGTACTCGACAACAGCAGCACAAGAGATCAGAACTAAATAGACATAATTTACTGAAACAATCAAAAGCACCCACATAAGAATTTCGACTGATGCCGTTCTTCTAATATAAATTATAATAGTATACCGTAATGTAAATAATGTTGAACAGTTGAACTTGAAGAATTCTCACTCTTCACTGCACAAAAAGGACTGCATCGGACTTTCTCAGAATTATACGAATTCGAAACTATCAATTAATTGCTCAATTTACAATTTCGTCTTTGATGACTCTTCGTCACTCTTCGTATTTGTTGATTACTATAATTGCTTTAACCAAATGTAGCATTATTTCCCACACATCTATAATGAGAAGTGTTTTCTCTGATGATTCAACATGTTTACTTTACTTCAATTCTGTGATCTAATCTTCAAAAAATGTCCTGTCCAGCTGGCTCAAATGTCGTGACGATTTTTGAGCTCCCAATTGGTTGAGTTCTTTCATGTTACTGAGCGTTTGTGATCATTATGCAGATATCCAATTTGCAATTTCTTTCAGAATGATCAGTTCCGTTGGAAAAATTCTGGACTCTGTAAGAGTCCATAGCATTCAATTAAGTATCATTTGAGCTTAACAGTAAACTGTTGAGTTTTATCATTAATTATAATTGATCATCAGATGAATTCTAGGAGAATTCTACCACATACAACTTTAACGATCTTCTCTAACAAGGAAGTTGGAAACTACCGCAACATATTTTACCAATCGTCATCGACGACACATGTCAGCCCACTCTAGCAGCCAATAGCCGTTTGTGTATTAATCAATATCGCAGTTTTCTGAACGGTCATTGCTGCCCGTAGCGTGTCTTAGATTATTATATGGAATTAGTCGTATGATGAAAGCTGCCATGTTGTTTTCTCCTAATTTCTTGGCTAGGAGCCAGGACCCTAGGTCCTCCCCCGGACCCTAGGTCTCCGCCTACTTCCCCCGCACACACTCACCCGTCGTCCGATCAACTATTCACGGTCAGTTTCTAATCCGTAGCAGCGTCTCGACACGGACGTTGTTTATCGCTTGATTTATTGTTCGTACTCACATGGCCGGTGTTCGTGATCCGGCGGGCCGGACGGGGGAAAACATTGATTCGCTGATTTGTTTACGTTTTTAATGTTTGTTTTATGAACGATTGAGTGAAATTGATGATTGTTTTTATATTGAACTAGGTGATATGTTGGTTTGTGTTTGACTAGGGTAAAGGTGAAACTAGCCGGCTTTTTCTATGACGCACTGCGTATTGCGTAATAGGTAAATGTAGTAAACAAGTTCGATATTGTACTATGTAAGTCGATTATGACTTGTATTACTCATTGTTACCACGTATGTCTGTCCTCTAATCATTTGTCCGTCCTCTAATCATTTGTCTGTCATCTAATCATTTGTCCGACCTCTAGTCATTTGTCTGTACTTTAATCATTTGTCCGTCCTCTAATCATTTGTCTCTCTTCTAATCATTTGTCCGTCCTCTAATCATTTGTCTGTCCTTTAATCATTTGTCTGTCCTCTTATCAATTTTGTCCGTCCTCTAATCATTTGTTCGTCCTCTAATCATTTGTCTGTCCTTTAATCATTTGTCTGTCCTCATCAATTTTGTCCGTCCTCTTATCATTTTTCGTGCTGTAATCATTTGTCTGTCCTGTAATCTAGTTTTCATGTGTTTTGACTGTTTTTGCTTAACTTGGATTTTGACTTTTGTAAAGCACCCTAGAAATGTTTTAATTTTGTTATGGTGCTATATAAGTTGGCCTGATTATTATATTATTATTATTATTATTATTATTAATCATTTGTATGCTCCAATCACATTCTTTTGATTGATTCACCCGGCTGGTTGATAGGCCTAGTTTACAATCGCAATTAAAATATATTTCGCCTGTGTTTCATTTGTTTCAGTTGTCAAATCACATATTGTCTAGTCATTGGTGTGTGTTGTTTTATTTCCTGTTTATCATGTTATGTCAGTTTGTAACGACGTTTTGAGGAGAAATAATTTTTGCCAACAGGACTTCACCAAGTGATAGCTTCGTCAAAATATTAAACATGTATGTAGATTGAAAGATCGCCTCCAGAAGATGAATTGCCTCAAATTGTTTCAATACTATGACATTTTGTGTTTGTTTGTCCTAAGTTTGTGTAAGAAGATCTGTTGGAGAAATATATTTTCTGTGAAAAGTTTTGTTTCCAATATGTCTTCTAGACTATTTGCATTAATTAGCTATTAGTATTGTGTATTCAATTTATTGATGAGCATTAATGTATTGCTGTTCTATAGGAATGGATGGGATACAGTATCAGTATCAGCAGCAGCAGCAGTACCAACAGCAGCAGCAGCAGGCTTATCAGTCGCAGCAGCCGCAGCAGTTTCAACAGCCGCAGCAATTGCCCCGCCATGCACACCCCGGCATGCCACCGCCACCCACAGTGGCTTCACATGCGGGTCTAGCTGCCGCTTCACAACAGCTGCAGCAGTTTCAGCAGCTGCAGCAACATCAACATTTACAGCAGTCACAGCTGCAGCCTGTTCAGTTTCATCAGTTGAGACAACCTATGCCGGCAATGATGCAACCATTTTCTGCCGTGAGAATGCCCCAGCAGCAGGTCTTAGTAAGGTCAATTCCTGGAGGAGCTATACAGCATTACTTTCCTCCACCACCGCCACAGCCGGGGTCATCACAATCCATGGTGCCGCAGCAGCCACAGCAGCAGCGTGGCCAGCTGCTAAGAAGTCCATCAGGTGACTTGGGTATGATGTTGCCTCCAGGCCCAGGGGTACAATATAGGAATGACTCTAGGCCATCGCCGGCCGAGTCCCCGTTGCAGACACCAGATTATAACCAAGGAGTAGGATACCAGACCCCAGTGGGTCCTGACTCGAGTATGGTAAGTTTGAGGGCCTTAGTGTTGATGAGTGTAATCTGTAGAATGTTAATTTCATTTTTCTTTAACCGTTGATTAATTTCTTGTAAGTTCTTTAACGCCAAGAAGTTTTAGCGCCAGTTGTCA
The DNA here is from genome assembly GCA_034694885.1 of Buchholzia appendiculata. NCBI lineage: Eukaryota > Metazoa > Annelida > Clitellata > Enchytraeida > Enchytraeidae > Buchholzia > Buchholzia appendiculata. The sequence goes on along the minus strand of JAQFYQ010000508.1, from coordinate 11,373 downwards.
AATTTTGACGTAAAAATCATTTTGTGAATTTTCAAAGCAAATCATAAAAATCTAAAGCTAGGTTCTTGAGCCATGGCGCAACTATTTCAAGGAAGAATATTTTGTTTATTTTTGCTGTAATCATGTGAGCTAAATGGAATGTACCAGGATGGTAATCGTTGTTCATTACAGACCTTTTTACTAAGGTTAATATCGTTTCATTGTCTGCAGTAGTTAAGATATTTTTCAGACATTTGTCTGACATGTGTACTGTCATGCTGCTGTCGGACTTCTGTAGATAATTGTAAGGCTGTTGTACTTTGTGTTACATTGATGTTGGTTCCTTTTATTGGTAGCGAAATGACTTGCCAGGAAATCTTTTGACACATTAGCGTTGGATAATATGTAATGGTTTATCCCTATAGAAGATGTAGTGGATGCAGTGAGGTAGTAATAGGTTTTGTTTGTTGTTTCAGGCCTATATGCAGGGCAACAATCAGTTTGTGCCTGCTCAACAACAATTGGGCTTTGTATACAATAATGCACAAGTTCCAAATCAGGTTAGTTTAAATATAATAATAAAATTATATCCAATTTATAGGCATGTGTAAATAGTATTTGAATCAATCTATCACAACTACATTGTAGTCATCAGAACATTGAAGATGTTCTTCCCGAACTGTTCCGTATGTATTGAGAATGAAATTAGTTTGCATACCACTTTGTTGTTGTTTGTTGTGTCCCGCCCTAGTCTCCGTCAGGCTAGGGCCCCATTCCTCCTCCGGCTGCCGACAGGGCGTCCTCCCACTTTTTCTTACCACTTTCATGTTGATCATTAGAAGATGTCGTGTTGAAGTGAATCCCGTGATTCATACAGCTGCGATTGGTCCTGGTGTATCTGACCTTAACATATTATTTAGTCGTATGAATATATTGGGTTTTATATCAGTACTGAAATATTTATTTAGATATCATCATCATCACGTGTCATCTTCTACAAGAAGGTTGACTGCTATGAATTTCCATCGTTTTCTGTCTTCAGCCGTTCTCTTTACCATCTAGTATGTCGCTAGCCGTGTCCAACCTTATTTAGATTTAGTGCAATTTTAAATTTAGCGTCATATACTTATTGTTATTCTTTAATTAACACATTCCAATGATTATGACTTGTGTAATGGTTTCAAATATTGCTAGTATTTTGTGCTTTTGTTTCTCAGATAATGTGCAAACTATTATAATGTTGCTATTTAACCTGAATCAAACTGTCAGCCAGTGTTATTGCTAATTGGATTTAAAGTGGCAAAAATGTTGCAGCTATAATTATGATGGCAACTTTGTAGATCTAATTTTGTTAATGATATGTAAGTAGGGCCTACTAGATTTATCTTTAAGGATTAGAAACATTATAATAAATTAGAAAATAAGTCTAATAGTTTGCATTGAAGTGGATGCTGTTGTTAAAACTCCAATGCCAAAAATGAGTGAGAATTGAATAATGGTGCATAGTGAAAATATGGTGCAATGTTGTTTGCTATGTTGTGTGTATTAAGCAGTATCCGGCTACAGGGCCTATGCTTCAGATGTTGCCCACACCAGTGATGTACACAGCACAGGCGCCTATGTTGCAGCAAGCTCAACAACCGCATCCACAATTTATACAGCAACAGCAACCGATGCAGCAGGCACAGCAGCAGCAGCAGTTTGCACAGATGTTTGCACTCCAGCAGCAGCAACAACAGCAGCAGCAACAGCAGCAGCAGATGAACAATCAGAGCTACAGCAGTGTGGCGTCAACTCTGTGGAGGCCGACTCCTGTGAATAGCGAGCAGTCTGGTGAGCTTTATTTCACTCTTGTTTTCATCTCGGTGTATTTGCACGAAGTGCAGACACATAAAGGATCATAAAAAAGTTAGCTAACCGTATATTAAATGACCACATTCAATATCGACTCCTATTCGAAAGTATTAACTAATCATTTGTTCCACGATAAATGAAAGTTAGCCCTGATTACGACTAGATCATTAAAAACTGAATAGATCAGCGATAATGACGGTGTTGTTCAGCCAATAGACTTTTCTTCAACAATCATCCGATTATCTCAACGGAATAACGCGTGACGTCTTGAGTAACAAGTCGAGTAAAGTTTGTTGGAACGATAATATTTTCTTTTCTACAACCGTTCAATAGAATGACCTACAAACTCTCATGATTAATTTCAAATTGAAACATCTGGGTAATCTTTCAATCAGTGCCCAATGCCCAGAGGGGTCGAGAGCCAAGGCATTTGCCCACTTGGCGCCAAAACTGGTGGATGGAGGGGGTGTAAGAGGCAATCCCCCCTAAATATTAATGAGGGGGAGTATCCTTCCCCCTCCCCATTATTAGCACTTTGTTTTTTAATTTCGCCTTTTTCTTGCAAATTATCTCTGACCTAATTTTCGTTTTTGGGTGGGCAAAAGCATACATTCGCCTTGCCTCCCTACAAACTATGTGAAGTATATTTATCCCATATGTACTTAATTTATTTATTATGAATATACTCGTATATTTTTCATGATAATGGGCTGTTTTATAAAAATCAGTATTCGCCAGATGGCTACGTGTTCCAACGAGACGGTTTGCGCTAGTTAATGATCATTGGGCCATTAGCGACTCAGTTATTAATATAACCCAATCCAAATCAATGATCTATTTATAGCCACCATTCAGAAGCAAACTGGGGCCTGTAGTACCATGATGCCGCCCTGGCGAGTACTGTGTAACTACATTTTGAAAACTTCTCATTGAAAAACCATCACACCTTCACATTTTGGAAGAGGTATGTTGAAAAAAATTCCGTTTTGTGCATGACTAATTAAAAGCTAATTGTGCTTAAGGCATATTTTGACTAAAATTTCGACTAATTTTGATAATATGGCGAGAATGAACCTAACTAATCACTTGTTCCATGAGGAATGAAAGTTAGCCCTGATTACGACTAGATCATTAAAAACTGAATAGATCAGCAATAGACTTTTCTTCACCAATCATCCGATTATTTCAACAGAATAACGCGTGACGTCTTGAGTAACCAGTCGAGTAAAGTTTGTTGGAACGATAATATTTTCTTCTCTACAACCGTTCAATAGAATGACCTACAAGCTCTCCTGATTTATTTCAAATTGAAATATCTGGGTAGTCTTTCAATCAGTGTCCATAGAGGTCCAGATGCAAGGCATTTGCCCACTTAGGCGCCAAAACCTGGTGGATGGAGGGGGTGTAAGAGGCAATCCTCCTTAAATATTAATGAGGGGGGAGTATCCTTCCCCCTCCCCATTATTAGCACTGTTTTTTAATTTTGCCTTTTTCTTGCAAATTGATGATGATGACAGTGCTCTGTCCGAAGACAGGTCCTGGCGATGGTATATGTCTTGCGTATTACTGCGCTTGACTTAACCACCAACCATGCACAAGGCCGGTGAGTACGAGTGGGCGGCCAAAGGTCCTTCTCGTACAGGCAATGGAGCGTTAGCAATTTGCCCAGGTTTGCTACCAAACACAATCAGTCGTTGCCGAGAGGCGAACCCTCTATCTCCTCGCTGCTAAGCGTGCGACGCTAACGACTGACCTATTCGGTCACTCCCTTGCAAATTATCTCTGACCTAATTTTCGTTTTTGGGTGGGCAAAAGTATACATTCGCCTCGCCTCCCCTACACACTATATCAAGTATATTTTTCCTATATATACTTCATTTATTTATTATGAATATACTCGTATATTTTTCATGATAATTGAAAAACCATCACACCTTCACATTTTGGAAAAGGTATGTTGAAAAAAATTCCGCTTTGTGCTATGACTACTTAAAAGCTAATTGTGCTTAAGGCATATTTTGACTAGACTCTCGACTAATTTTGATAATATGGCGAGAATGAACCGTGCGGCATAATAAATTGAGAATTATATGAAAATATTTTGTGAATTTGCTCGATGCTCGGTTCAAAAATATTCAAAATGTATCCAGCAGGTTTTCAATAAGATCATTTTTGAAACGGTTAGAAAACTTTTGTGTGACTTATATTATTGTCATTTGCTAAAAGTATTTCTAATCAAATTCAAATTGAAATGTTTAAGATTGTTTATACCAAATCAAACAAATTTTATATTCGGTTGGAGTGTAGGTTTGTCATGTGCACTTTGTGCACAATCGGTCGGTTTCAAAAATACAAGCTGTTTGCGCGCGTGCATTACTCGTTGTGCTTATATGAACAATGGGACAATGTATGTGTGTATGCTATACACATTACACACATGCATGTATCATGATGTATGCGTGTATGGCATACATAAATACATGTATGTGTGTATGCTATACACATATCCATTGTGTCTAGTCCCTATTTCAAAGTAATACCCTAACAAAATCATAAGAGCAATGGTGCAATGTTGCTTTTTATTTTCAAGTAGGGTCGTGTGTGTTAAATAATGTAATGATAATTGCTAATTAGTTAATTATTTATAATTTTTGAGTTTTGTTATAGATTGTAATTTGCAATAAGTTGATGTATACATTGCTGTGAATCTTATTGCACTGGATTGTGCAAGGTTTTGCTACTAGTACCGAGTTGTTTTAGTTGTCATTATGTCGGTTTGTTGTATTGTTGCACAGGTGGCTTCTATGTGCCGCCGTCGACTGCAAGTGATGACAAGAGAATTCCTACTGGGCCTGGAAAGCGTGAGCGGAAACCTTTACCCATTATAGATCCTAACAGTCAGGAGAAAGTCGACATTGAGCATTTGACGACAAGTGCGCAGGCATCTGCCGAAGAGGTACGCTCGATTTCGAGTCGGATTTAGTGTTGCATTGACCTTATTGTGTGTTTGGGTAGTAATGATTTGGTAAATTAATGATTCGGACAGAGTCTGCATTGATCCCTTGTTATCATTGGTTAATCTGTTTATAAATGTTTTACTCCCGATGTTTGATAGTGCAGAAGGGCTGAGTAGTGCATTGGCAACGTGTGCTGCACTCGTTTCCTCTGCGCTAAATAGGTTTAGTTTAATGTGTCTACTTGCTTGGAACTGTTGTTTAAACTTATAAAGTAAACTCACTGCAGTCAACTTTTGCAGCATTGGCTGAAAGCAGTGTTTGTGGCCTTTGAACAGAAGTCAATCAATTGTATAAATATCTGTTGTTTTTTGCTGGCTATACTTCACTTTTGCTTTTGTCCTAAGCTAATCCTACTTTCAATGTGGTTTTTGCAAAATGCTTTCTCTCTTCATTATTTTATTTGTTATGTCTGAGGTCAAATAACTGCTAAATTCTTCTCTTAACTCGACATGGGTGTTGTACGGTGTGAGCTTGCTCAGGTAACTCGTGGTTGTATTTTTATGTGTGTAACATTTTGTATATTTATGTTTTTGTTTAATTTGTTTTTGAGCACTTGGTGTATGTTTTGTGTATATTGTTTTGGTGCATCTAACGGTTATTATTGTTCTTTTGAGTGACCAAATTAGTATTTTTCTTCATTGCAGGCGAAGAAACAGAACATTGCAAGCGAATTTGCTGCCAAGGTGGCAAAACTTGCAAACACATCGACGACGACTACAACGGATTCGGATAATTATCACTCGAAGGTGGATAACTCTAGGAAAATTGTTCCGGACCAGAGCGTTAGTGTTTTGACCACACCGGACATGTCTTTGGCCGTCAGTAACGTCGACATTGACGTGAAGGCTGATGTCAGCGACACGTCAACGATCTCTGCTGGTGATGTAAAGCCAGATCAGCAGGTTGCTGCGACTAATGATGACAATGTTGAGTACACTGCCCTCGTTTCCGATGAACATTCAAACGCAGTATCTATTGATTCTGCCAAACCTTGCAATTCTGTCGAACCGTCAAACATGACAAATGGTTCAGTCAGTTGTACGGCAGGTGTTGAGCCTGTGTTGAAAGTTGATGAGATGACGACACAACCGCATGCCAGCGAGAGTTTGCCTGCTCGGGGGGAGGAATCGGAGGTTATGAAAACGGCTGGTGTAGTTCCGGTTGTTGCTGAAGGTTTGCCTAAGCCTGGTGATTTAGAGAATCGGCGAGACAAGGTTTCAAGCGATTTATCCGGTGCGTCTCGGGTAGATGCAGTGGAAAGTGCTGGCGATGGAGTACAGTTGCGCGTGGAGCCTGTAGTCGTTGACAAGACGGTGGAGAGGAAAGTTCAAGATTCACTTCCAGCTGGTGTACCGGTAACATCTGGTAAGTTCTGGTGGAATTTAAATATACGAAATGCTCTATTTTGAAAGTTCTAGTAGGGTTCAACTCCTGATTTCTGTAAGGAAATCGTTCGCATATAAGCAAGGTATCGTCATTTTCTAGTAGATCAATCCTGATTTTTTAACCTTCAATATGAATCTAAATTTAAATAAATATCTATTATCCATTCAATTTTTGTCCAGCTTGTAATTAATTGAGCACAGTTTCAAAGACCTGTTTCAGTGCAGTGAAATTGCAATTACTGTTACCAAGCCAGACTTCTGGTATAATCCGATGAAAGTTGGCGACGTGCTGGTGAAGGTTCTAAATGTGTCAGTTTGTAATTAAGTAGGGAATTGTTGACAAGCACTCTGGCAGTGATTAAGCTCTACATGCCATGCCACAAGAATACATGCCATTTCGATTTTTAATGAAGCAATGCCTTATGCTAACAATGTAAATGCTGTTGGTTTGACAATGACAAGCCATCACAAGATCACGCTTGTCCTGATTGCCCAGTATCCGCTAGATCTGCCCTGATCTGCCAGGCTTCAAGCAAGGCTGCAGCACTACCGGGGTTGATCTGCCAGGCTTCAAGCAAGGCTGCAGCACTACCGGGGTTGATCGAATGGTGTAAGGTTGTAAGAGATTTGGTTATTCCTGAACAGTTAAGCTAAAGAGATGTGATGTATTTTGTTCATGTTCATAGTGGACATGTGGGTGTTGGAAAGAAAATGTGTTCAGTTATTTCACGTCTCAACTGTGTAATAATGCTTCTGGTTTTATGAGGAAGGATTTCCTCGTCCTTATTTCTACCTGGTACTGTCTCATTTAGAATATTTCGACTGGTTGATTTTAGTGATCGGTACTAATAGCGGTGGGTTTTATTCATTTTGATCCTAATTTATTCTTCTGAAGCCATTGTCGCTGCTCGCCTTGTCAAAAACATTGGGGAACTGGTGGGTCTATTGTCAAACATGACATTACTGAGCATAGGGTACCTTTCATCTGCTTCTGATACATGAGGAATGTGTAGCAATTAAGATTGTGTGCCAGGTTGTCTATGGGAAGTACCGTAAGAAGACATTTCATTATATCTTAAGTATTGAATTTAATTATAATGAATGTTCAGTGGTCGTTGGTCATTATTAGATTGGTTTATTGAACGGAATCGTTGAGTTCTGTTGAGTTGTACTACCTCGAGCCGACTGATAGATAGCTCTCTGCAGCAGCTGGCTTCACTATGCAGCTAAAAAACTTGAGTACCATTCACACTACAGAGAAAGAAATAAGGTTTCGGGGTTGTGTAGCAGTGATACGCGGAGACTGCTACGCCAAGTAAAAAGTGTGTATCAGTCACCCAAAGTTGTTTAGCAACAATGATAATCATAAATGTTTGCTTAAAACCAGTAAATTACAATGTGAGGCATGCATCGAATAGATAATTAATAATATGAGAGATATAGATTGACATATATGTTTATTACCGTCATACAGTAATAAATATACATGTCAATCTATATCTCCCATATTATTGGACTGGATTGGACATGTGTTGAGGGGCGAGGGATTGATGAAAGATGCAATAGAAGGCAGAATTGAGGGTAAGAGAGGATCAGGAAGAGCGAGACAGAGCATGCTTCACGAACTGATGAAGGGCAAGGAGGAATCATATGAGCAAATGAAAGGAAAGCGGAGGGCCGTGAGTTGTGGAGAAAATAGATACCAGGGACCTGCCTTCCGGCAAAGCACTAATGATGATGATGATCTCTCATATTCAGTGATGTAGTCCTTGGCTTGATGCCTTGCCTCAAGGCTGCCTTGAGGCACTTTACTGCCTTGCCTTGCCTTGGACAACATTCCAAATGACTTGATTTGCCTTAGAAAAAAATGCCTTGGAAAAATGCCTTGGTCTTGAAAAAAAATGCCTTGACTATATCATTTCAGTAGTCCTTGGCCTTGGTTTCATGCCTTGAGGCTGCCTTGAGGCACTTTACTGCCTTGGGTTGACCAATTTTCTAAATGCCTTGCCTTGCCCTTAAAAAACAATGCCTTGGCCTTGCCTTGAGAAAAATGCCTTGACTACATCACCGCTCATATTATTAATTACCTATTTGATGCATGCATCACATTGTAATTGATTTGTTTCACCTCATATTATAATATCTGTTGGTCAACTGCCGGTGTGTACACTGGCGCGGCTGCTGCCTCATCTTGATAATAACTTTCCTGCTGCAGCCATTCATGACTTGTCGTCGATTTAGGCAAAACCAATGTAGCTGCTATTCAACAATTGCCTAGCTTTCACTTTGCATAGTGCTGAGCCAGAGTCCAGAGTCCACTGCTGAACTATTTGCTCTACACCGCTGTTTAGCTTGAGACCAGCCAAGAATAATTTCATAATGCCGCTACCACACTCAAAATAGAAGCTGCATGCAACTAATGCAGTACAATATGAACAATTCAAAAGTAAAGGTTCACCGCTTTACAAGTTCAGAATTAAAATTTACAATGTTAAAAATTGACAGTGAAATAATGGCTTTGATATTTATTTGAAGTTTTGCATTCAAGAATTCACACATTATTTAAAATTGAAAATTTGTGTAGCAGTGAATCGCGAAGACTGCTACACCAAATTTTTGTTGTGTAGAAGTGGCTTGAAAATGTGTAGCAAACTGCGATGCGACACCGGCTATTTTTTTCCCTGTATATAGTATCCTCGCTGAGGAACATCCAGACCTATTTCAATATCACTTAAAATTTTACACACTACACCTAATATATATATATATATATATAGACAACCTTCCCCCGCTATTACGTGTCGAAATTTAAGAAAAATATTTTCACTGTACCTATTGTACAAAATTGTACATGTACTTTTAGTTACATCAACGCAAACAAATTAGTTATTCAGACAGACATACTTTACATTAGATCAATATCAATTTTTATATTGATTTTCACTTAGTAATTGTTAGTTGATATTGCGTTCTTCATTTCGGTATAATTTGTGTGACAATAAATGTTCAGAGTTGGTCTATAGAGAATTGTGAGTATACAGAAATGGCGGTATTAATTAAAACTTATCATTGTGAATTGCAAGCCCACTATTTTTGGTGATAAGTTTACCAAATTGACTTCAGCTCTTGATTTTCATTTCACCATAAATGCTTAACTATAATAATCAAAGAAGCCAACTTTCTAACAAAAAAGTAACATAGTTGGGTTTCGAGTTATCCCATAGCGCATCAGCTTAAGTCCATCAGTGCGAATGTGTCTATACTGATTGTCTAAATAGATGCTTCAACGGCGGAAAGAAACAGAGCATTAGTTGAACGAATATTGACGAATGTATGTCCAAGAAGTGGGATTTGTCAAAACGGTCGGGGACGGATGATCTGACGAGCGGGGGTGGATGGTGAAAATAATCCAACATGTTCACACACGAGGTAGGGGGCTACGGTGAACACTTTTCTGTCGAGTGGGGAGGTCTAAAATGACCGACCCCCTGTCATTTGTTTCAAGCCGACATCTCGATGTTTTTAGACGAGTTAGGGTCGTGCCATCCACTTGAGGGTAACATCCACCCCCCCCCGACACAACGACAAATCCCACCAGGGCTATAAGTCTGTGTAGATGACAACTATATTATTTAGTACCTTGACAATTCTTGAGCCGACAAATGTGTGTATGGCTAGGTTTAACCAGGGAATGGTGATGACATCGACACTGTATCGCGCCCATCAAATGCCCATCTGGCTAGACAATGTTGAGTGCAGCGGTCGTGAAACCAGCATTGTTGATTGTCAACACGCTGAATACGGAATTCACGATTGCACTCATGACGAAGATACGCGTGTGCAATGTTGGTGACCTTTCGTACGGCATCCTAATCACAAATACGTGTTGTTAAGGTACAATCTTGGGCCTATTGTGTTTGCTAAAAGTATTACACGGTACAAACTGTCTGACGTTATGCATATTTTATTCGCCACGACGCACGATTTAAGATATAAAGATATACAAACGCGTATCTTAGTGTTTTTACCATTCGCATATTAAATGATATTACTGTATTTCCGCAACTGTTAAAATGCGACATATATAAAACATTGAGACATTTTCTTATCTCGACTTACGTAGCAAAAAGCTCTATCCACAAAAGAAACATCAGCATTATTTGTCCGGAATCATATACCATGTATGTTGCAATGGTTTTCTGATGTTTTTGATGCAATTGAATCCTTTCTCGTTTTCAATTTAATTATTTTTATTGATTGATGATGTTGAGAACGGCATGTAAACTATCTAGTGCCATTAAAATTAAATTAATTTAATGAAATTAGAAAAATAAAATAGTTTTACCACTTTCATTGCCTTCCATGCGATATTTCAATCAACGATGCCAGCAGTAAAGCAGCTTACAGAACGGTAACTGTAGATAAAACATACCAACTACATTGTCGGCCATTGCCCGGACACAAGGAGTTATAGTGCGGTAAAAGCTTAGGGAATTGTTAAACTTTGTGAACAATCGTAGTTTTTGTCACTAAAACAAAAAGCTAAATTTATAGAAAGTTTAGCCTGCTCAATTGGCACACACCTCAGAACGCGGAAAATTTGAATTTGTATTTGTATTTAATTCCAAATTTGACACAATTCAGTACATCAAAAAAACAATTGAAGTAGTCAAGTTTAAAAGTCAAATTTGAGGAATAAAAGGTTCTATGATGCACACTCAATTTATTCCTAACGTAGCCTACAACGGCAAGAGAGCACAGTTCAAAACGCATTTACACACATTGCTATAAAAACACACTGACTATCAATAAATAAAACTTACACTAAACTCGTACAAACGATATAATCATATAAAACTTAACTTTAAATGACAAATAAAAACAAACTATACACCACACAATAAAAAAACAAGTTAAGTAACGGACCAGTTTATTTTAAGAAATTTATTAAGATCATGTTTAATAATTTGCCTTCTGAAAGCTGCTCTGGACGGTGAATTTTACTAGTGTGTGAGAGTTTGATAGATTCACATTATGATGAGATAGGGATATAAACTAAAGCTAAGATCTTTATCAATAAACTTAAGTTATCAATTATCTTAGTGGGTTGATTGTATTTATTTGACACTTTACAATCA
>JAQFYQ010000507.1:0-16763 GCA_034694885.1 Buchholzia appendiculata | reverse complement strand
ACATAAAATGTCACGACAATACAGTTCCATGAATCAACAAACAGGCGTTACACGGCACGGCGCATCAATGACAGACTTGTGCACAATAGAACACGACAGTCTGTGCAGTTTATGAGCAATACACACGCACAAACTTTATATACAAACACACACAGTCGCTATACATACACAATTACACATACACGCGACACAACACGCGTATTATACGCATACACACAGTTCATATACAAACACATGCGTTATAGTACATTGTATGCGTTATGCAGCAAACATACGTCTAATCTTTATATACAGTTCACGATGAGCATTTACGAGCCATTAGTCGGGTGTAGTTCTGTTTCAGAGGTTCATATTCATCACAGCAATCAGTTTATGAAGACAGTGATGAGTGATGACCACTCTTTCGAGTTCATCAAACATTGCTGACAATCAGCTTTTAGTACGCAAGTAGTCATCTCCTTACGATTCTGAGTATAAAAAAATGGTTTGTATTTAAAATATCTCCGCAGAGCACGGATTCTATCCCTTATATGTACACGACAGCGTCGAGGGGTTCTTTCTTCATGAATAAGTTACAGTCAAAAGTTAATCTTTGACACTTTTACAATTTATACATTCAGAGGCGTTTTTTGATAGTATTTAATCTCTTTTAACCTGCTGAAGTTTCATGATGACCATGTTTAGGTTGCGAGGTCATCAGCGATTTTTCCCAATAAATTAAATGTCCGATTAACTTGTCATTGAAATTTAAATTAAGACACTTCTGAACAAACTGTGTTCATAAATTGTTCCACAGCTCTAGTTAGTTTTGTGCATGCTTATTAACAAATACTCTGTCTTTACATATCTGGCACAAGCAGTAAAGCATTTATTCCACATTGCAACAAATCTCTCTATTGTAATCAGAAATTTAACAAACGTTTCAATTAGGAATACCAATGAGGGATATCAGCAATTAAAATCTCTCTATTAAATACTTTCAGAGCTGACGCATTATTCAAATTATATAGAAGACAGCCAAGCATTGGTAATCACTATGTGAAACTTCAGCAATACATGAATGATGGGAAATTAGAAATAGTTCAAGTTAGCTGACACATTTCCCTTTTAAAAGTTCACAATGACAAATTAACTCGGACGCTAAATCGCACGTTGCACCGCGAGAAACTTAAATAAAGACGTCTTCAATATGAAATTTTCACCACATAATCAAACAGAAATTATCTCACAAACAACGCAAGTCAGAATTTCAATATGTCTAGAACAGAAGATGGCATCATAGTGAAACTCATCTCTCAACAAACTCTCATGTTATACACAGCACACATATTCATGAAACTGTGTGCCGCTTGCAAGCAAAGCACAAAACTATGCACAGACACGAATAAATCACCAGAATAACATTGCTACTCTAAATCCTGATCTACCGCACGACTCTAATCAAAACGTTGAGCCGATAAAATGCTGGTCCACCTCAATCACAAGTGATGACCTTGTATTTAACCCATTTAGGAAGGTCAACAAAGAATTCTGAAACCTGGGGCTTTCAATTTTAAAAAAATCATCACGGATGGAATAATAAATCTTGCACACAAGTACCGGTTATCCAACAATTTATAATATAATAAAAATTACTAGCTTAGAGACAACTATAAAAACATTATCAGTAACCAGCATGTCAAAGTACCACTTAATTATGCTCACCGACAACCAACATCTCTTATCAGTAAAATATGTACAAGTACAAGTATCATAAAATAACATCAGCTTTACAACAATCACGTTTTCATTTATTTCCCAAAGAACTTCCAAAACCAGCGATCATGATTCCTTACCAAGGCGTTAATAAAACAAACAATGCAGCGATAAACGACACACGCACACAGTTTCTTTCAACAGACACGATGCACATGATTCGTAAATGACTTATTTACACGTAGCTGCACGCAATAATTACATCCTCTGCGCGCAACTCTGCAGAGTTCCTCCATCAGGCAAAAGCTTAAACACAAACGTACGTTGTACAGTCAATCGACGCTGTTCAGCACATGCAACCACAGCATCACGCCGCACGAGCACGATACATAAAACCGTGCAACATTTGTTCACCTTCAAGCAGCAAGCAAGCCGAGCAAATCAATAACGCAGGCAGTACACGAGTCGATCTTAAACACCACAGATATTCAGCAGCCAACAAAACCAATCAGTCACATCAACAACTGTGCATGCTGTCACTGAACACTACAGACCGCAGACATTCAGCAACAACTGTGCATGCTCTCACTGAACACTACAGACCACAGACATTCAGCAACAACTGTGCATGCTGTCACAGAACACCACAGACCGCAGACATTCAGCAACAACTGTGCATGCTGTCACAGAACACCACAGACCGCAGACATTCAGCAACAACTGTGCAGGTTGTCCATACTTATCATAGTGCTCATTTGGTGCACAATCACACCTTGCACACATTAATTCTTATGGCTCAAACAGGCGAGGTAATTAACAAGGAATCAACAATACTGCACATTACCTGACGCACTAATCAAACAGAGAGACGAGATAAATTGAGAAACTAAACACACACCGACAGTTATCACTCGCCATTTGTTCAACAGGTCGTATTGCTGAGTATTATTCGCGCCGTTAAGCACAACAATACAGTCGACGCACAATTACGCAAGACATAAAATGGGAAAGAGAAACAATGATCGCACTGGTTTTAAGTGAAACAGTCAAATACTAAACGCTACTTCTAACTAAACTAAATCCATCAGTTGCTTATTCCCCCCAAAAACTCAATACAGCAGTATTATGTAATAAAATGTGATGTTTTTGTATTAATACGTAAAAATTAGTTGTTGTAGCTAACATATCTAGCATAACAATATTGATTATGTGTGTAATTGATCATTATTTAAATATTTAAAGTAACAAACCGAAAAGGCATGTTCAAATTTAATATTTTATGAAGTGTAAAATATTCATCGACATTGGCTTATTGGTGTCGTGGTTTACAATAGACCCACCATGTTCCTCCATGTGCTGGACAAGGCGAGCAGCGAGACTGTTGGCACAGGAAGGGCATCCAGCTGTAAAACTTTGGTGCAGCAAAACAAAAATAGCTATATGCTTGAGTACTGCAGTATTTAACCAATGTAAAAGATACTTGCAAACATTTCCTTCCAAATTACACTGGAAACATAACAAGGGACCACTGGTTAAAACCCACTTCAATAAGGTCTAGTACAAATTGCACACAATTCCAGTATGGACGATAAATAACGATGAAGATGATGATTCGCACGCATTAAATATAAGCAGAAACAAGAATTGGCTTTAACCTGACATGTTTCCAGACTCTGATTCTGTACCATAAACACGAAAGTTATATTTGCTACTTTGCATTTATACGAAACAGCACTTTATTTCATTATATTTGTCAATAATCATATGAAATATGTAAAACAGAATTTTGGTGTATAAATAATTATTAATCAATTATTAATTATTGATTAAGACAATAATCAAACACAGTCAGTAATATATTCATATTCTGGAACTAAGAATAATTAGGCATCAATAAAGAAAACACTTGGAAAATTTAATTTCTTAGTAACTTGACAAAGTAATGATTTGCCAAAAAAAAGATCTGCATGTGCCAAGTGCAAACGGTCTTAAAAGGAAAAAGTATGCTTGTGCACATTGTTTTTTACTGCACCAAAAAATGTTGCAGAATGGAGAGTGAAGAACTAGCTCTAATACCAAATTGTCCTACAAGGCGTTCCATTCTGGTTTTTCGTCATTTACATGTAAAAAATATGATACGCAACAAAGTATCAAATTGGCCTGCAAGTGGGCCATTTGGCCTGCAAGGGGGCCGTTTGGCCTGCACAAGGGCCACTTGGCCTGCAGGGCAGGCGGGCCAGTCTGGGCACCTTACTCCTGCCTCTGCCGGGCCACACGCCAAGCTTGCACATCTTGAGAATCACTGGCGCATGTCCTTGATATCCATCCATGCGCACAAGTTCAACAGTGCTCAAATAAGACACAGATCACGCGAGAGAGCAGTAAAGGCTGAAAATCTTTGCACGCAACAACACAAGCATACACGCAACAACACAAGCATACACGCAACAACACAAGCATGCACGCAACAACACAAGCATGCACGCAACAACACACACGCAACAACACAAGCATGCACGCAACAACACAAGCATGCACGCAACAACACAAGCATGCACGCAACAACACAAGCATGCACGCACGCATACTTACACGCATGCACGCACAAATCCAATAAATGCACACACAGAAATCAATGCACGCAGATCAACAAACACTATCTTTGCGAGAGCAAACTACTATCACAACGATCTGTTCACAGGAAATGTTCCACAGACATTGTCACACTGCGAATCATTGCTTCGCCGAACACAACGTTGCAAACAATGCATTCTGCATGTTGTAATTGCTACAGCATGCAAGAAATACCACTTGAAAGTAACCAGGGCATGCAAGTAACCAGGGCATGCAAGAAACCAGGGCATGCAAGAACCCAGAACATGCAAGAACCCAGAACATGCAAGAAACCAGAACATGCAAGAAACCAGAACATGCAAGAACCCAGAACATGCAAGAAACCATGGCATGCAAGAAACCAGAACATGCAAGAAACCAGCATGTAGAAGAAATCAGGACATGCAAGAATTGCAACATACAAGAAATGAGGACAAGCAAGAAACCTGACTCGATAAACCAACATTTAAAACCTTGTCACATAACAAACTTGACAAGCAACAAGTCCAACATGCAGTAAATCTGATCGACATTTTTGTTGTTTTCGTATGCATTAAGTGCCGCATGAAGTCAGCCAGTCAATAGCAACACAGTCAGCCTTATGCAGTGCTAAAATAGCACATTGAAACCTGGGTCAATTGGCAAGAATACACAATATGCAACATGATTTGAGATTGACATTCATTCACTATTACAAAGAATACAAAATCATAGACATACACAACAGTAGCCATAATAGCAGTACACAGTATATAGCAGCTATCAATGATATGCTTATTGTCAAACCAATCAACCAGCAGAACATACCATATATATGCAAAGATAAAACAACTCCATGAAACCTACACACAGTTATGCGATAGCATTATGCTCAAGTCCTTCTTTCAAAAACACAATTGCTAACTATAATAATTTAAAGCATGATCTCATTCTACAAATATATAAAGTTAAAAAGACAAAAGTAGCCAAACTGACAACAGAACTCGATAACCAGACAAGGGATAATTCCGTTCATGTTCGTAGCATCAACACACCACCAGCCAGACGAGGAAATGACACTCATCAAATACTACAGCTCATCGTTACTATGATTTCCTCTACAAATATTACCCAGAGAGAACAGGTGGAGCGACTCGTACATAAATTGATCGATCGTCAGACAGCTAGACATTGCGACAGACTACAAGCTCAACAATGCCACGTTACAAGCTCAGCCAATTAATTATCGCACAAACAATAAGATAATTTTTCTTTCTGTCAACATACAGTTTATCTTAAATTAATAAATGTACAGAACAAACACATGATTCAGCATTAGCCTATTTCACTGCATGATATTTGTGAAGTACAAGTATTTTACAATTTGTTTTCAATTGATATCACATATTGCACATGAAATAAATTGTGAAATTCAATCATAATAAACCCAATCTAGCTTAATCTCAAATTAGCATTTTCGAGAAGAAATCAAATAAATAGAACGTTGTTAGTTCAGTTCTAGATTTGTATAATATATGCATATTATTCTATATAAAATTAACCATTTCAGGTATACAATAAATGAAAGATTCATACCTGCTTCATAAAAAAACTCAACTCAAATCAATATTGCTAAATTTTTACACAACACAAAAATATCATCATCATCAATCAAATCAATCTTGGTTTTTACACTGACAATATTCCGTATAGTTCTAACTTAACTGAAGGCAACTATCACTGTACCTCCACACAACTATCACTGTAACAACAATACCCAGAGAAAATCAATCATCACTGCAGTATATGATATTACTTGGTAAAACAGAACAACATCCGTTGAAATAATGTTTTGCCTACCGACTTAAACATTCACACTGGTTCACATGCTGCCTGAATTCATTCCGGGGGGCGAGGAAACAAAACCCTGCCCACCCCTCATTCCCTGACCATTTCCTATCATATCATAAGGCTGACCACCACCACCACCACCTCCCATCATCATGTCCATAGGACGCCCGGAGCCGTCTACAGGCCGTCCCATAGCATCCCGAGACATGCCGTCCATCGGCCGAAGCATCATCTCCGATAGCCTACCCATAGAGTCGGAGTGTCGACTTAATGACGATGTGTCGATGGGTCGTCCCATCATGTCAGACAGCCTGCCCATAGAGTCAGAGTGTCGACTTAATGACGCCGTGTCGACGGGTCGTCCCATCATGTCCGACGTACGTATCATGCCATCGACGGACCTTCCCATCGAGTCCAACACATTGGGTCGACCGATCATATCAGGGGTTGGCCGACCCATCCCCCCGTCCATCCCACCCCTACTGTTATTCATTTCTGAAGCCATAGAGTTGCGCATTGCTTGCATGGCCGGACTCATCTGAGGCGACCGGTTTTGAGCGTATAACTGTTGCTGAAATTGCTGAAAATGAGCAGGATATCCACCGCCGCCCCCTCCCATCATCTCACCGCCACCCGGGTCCCCCCCAGGTCCACCGTTACCGCCCGGTCGCATTCCAGGGGGTCCGCCACCCATATCGAATGAATCCATGGATCGACGTCCTCCCCCGCCACCGCCTGCAAAACCAAACATCATTTCAGAGTTCATTGACCCCCCATCCATCATGCCGCCCCCATGCATCCCCCCAGGCATACCACCCATACGCTGTTGCTGCTGCTGCTGCTGTTGCATCATCATCATCTCTGAAGGTGGCATCCCGTTGCCTCTCAGCATTCCCTGATCAGGCCGCATCAGTAGTCGATCCCCACCCATCATGTCCCCCCTACCGCCGACCATCATTCCCATCTCTGGATGCATAACCCCGCCTCCCATCATGCCGTCCATTGGACCAGAATTAGCTCCGCCCATCCTAGAGTTCTGCATCCCTCCTGGTGCCTCCATTCTCAGTCGAGCTTCGTTGGCCGCGGCTGCTGCCGCCGCTGCTGCTGCTTCAGCGTTCTTCTGTTTAGCTCGTGAAGATTTAGTCGACTTTGTTCTCTCTGTCGTAGGTGCAGCGGCCGGTGGCCCTTCCATCCTCGGCCCTCCTCGCATTAGCATACCCCCACCACCGCGCACCCCTCCCCCTCCTCCACCATCGCCCGATCTCATGGCTTCCCGAGCAGACATCATGTTCATCATTGCCATGTCTGACGGTCTACCAGGTCCCATCATGTCACCGCCTCTCATCATACCAAAGTCTCCAGGACCCCCAGGGCCACACATCACCCCGCGCATGGGACCGCCTGGCCCCATCGAGTCCGGGTGCATCCCCCTCCGACCTAATCCCATCGGGTGACCCATGTCCGCTTGAGATCCCATCATAGGCCCTCCAGGACCCATCATTGGAACTCCCCCAGGACCTCCCATCTGATGAGGAAAATCATGCATCATAGGGCCATTGCCCCCACTGGGTCCCATCATACCCCCACCGGGCCCCATCATCATCATACCGCCCTGACCTTGCATTTGTAACATCTCACTGGCACTCATCATGTGACCGCCAGATCCCAGCATAGGGCTACCAGATCCTCCGTGCATCTGGCCCAGCATAGGACTTCGCGCATCGCCGTGCATTGAGCCTGCACCGCGGTGCATCGGACCGTCTGGACCCATGAGTAAAGGGCTGCCAGCACCGCCTGGTTGTCTTCCTCCAGGATGCATCATCATGTGCATCGGCGGTCCACCTGAATGAAGCTGTCCTCTCTGATTAGGTCCCATGTAGCCGCCGCCGCCACTCATCTCGGCCCTCAGCCCGGCTTCTTGCATCATCTGCATGTCCATCTGTTGCTGACGCTGTCGCTGCATCATCTCTACGGGTGACATGCGCGTAGGCCCGCCACCGCCATGCATCATATCAAACATCATCTGTTTAGACGCTCCAGGCTTTCCCATATCCATCGAGTTCAAGTCGAGCATGTGATCCACGCCGCCGGTGCTCATTCTTCCGCTGACGTCGCCGGGTTCTCCAGGAGCCGACGAACTACTCGGCATGTACTGGATAGTATTTGGCGCCTGTGCCTGTATCTGAATTTTGGCATTGCCGGTTACCATGCCGACGGAACTGTTTCTCGGCGGTCGGGACACCCTGAACTGTCCAGCGTTACCGCCCGGAGACGGTCCCATGGAATTGTATATGTTCATTCCACCCCCGCCGTGCTGACCACCCATCCCCGCCGAGACCCCCGGACCGAAACCCCCAAACCGAGGATCCATGCACGAGGGGTCATCCATTGGAAACATATCACCAGGATGGACGACCCCCGAGGCAGACGACGTACGATTCATCAGTCTATCGTGTGATTCTTGATTACCCGTCATACTTCCGTCCATCGGTCCCATCTTTGCGTGACCAGGCAGTGTCCCCCCGCCGCCGGACTGGTTCACCGCGAGCGGTGATCCGTTACTGGCGTCCGACTCGTTCTCCTGCAGTTGTACAGCGCGAAACGGACCCCCGGCGTGCAGACCTATCTGCGCCGGAAGGTTCTCCACGCCTCGCGCAAGATCTATGAGACTTGATGACGTTATGTTTGACAGCGGGTTACGGTCGCCGCCCTTGGACTGATCGCCGCCTGTCTGCCCCCCGCAGCTCTGCGACCGACTGAACTGAGGCTGTTGTCCAGACGACGTCTGTGACGTAGGACTCGCGACATTCGATAGCGACGGAGTCACGGCACCGGTCGATATAGACGACACAGCCGGCGACGGGCAAGCGAAATTGTCCCCCGTCATTGACGGCTGGGGAGGAGTCGGCTGGACCCTCGACTTGCCCTTGTCTTCCGACGCCTTTGTCTTCTTCTTCTTGGCAGCAGGAGCGCGAGCTTTTGGAGGAGGGGGGTAGGTGAGCTGCTGCTGTGCGTTGCCAGCAGGGGGCGATTGCGTCGTCGTTAGCTGCTCTTGAAATGCGAGGTTAACCTGCTTGGTGATGACCAATTCTTGCCCCTCAAGAGGATCAACGTAGCTGAACTGCTGCGGAGAAGGCGCCGGCAGTAACCGCTTGCATATATCATCACCATCCCCGCCCGTAATGCTCGCTGAACTTCGCTTACGCTTCTGCGACTGCATCACGCCGTAACCAGGTGCCATCTTCATCATACCCCCACCGCCCATGCCATGCCCTCCCGGAGGACACCCTCCACCCATACCATGTCCCGGAGGACAGCCTCCAGGTCTCATCATGTGAGCAAGTTCAGGATTGAATTGGTCCTGCGGCATACCGCCGGGACCCATTCTAGGGCCCATCATTCCAGGGCCGTCGTGAAACGGAAACATTCCGTCGGGTGGCATTCCGCGAGGGTCGTATCCTCCGTCCGGACACATAGGATGCGGGAATCCTGCGCCAGGCGGGAAATCATGCGGGCCACAGTGAGGTGGCCCGACAAAAGAAGGCGAGACAGGTGATAACCGTCCCCCGCCCGGACCCATCCGATGATGCATGGGAGGCCCATAAAATCCACGGCAAGGGGAGCCACCCGGCCCACCCCCAGACATCTGCTGCATCTGCTGCTTTCTGTATTTTTCCATGTAGTGTTCCTGCTGCAGTTTAAACCACTCACGTTGAGCAGGATTCATGTTCTCCCAGTTCGGAGGAACCATTCCCATTGGCATTCCTAGAGGTCCTGGAGGGCCACCCATGCCGGGGGGAAATCCCATCTCATCCGACATCATGCCACCCATGCCGCCGGGGTGCATGAAGTGTTGCTCAGGCGGTGGCCACATGTCCGGCGGCAGAGGCATTCCATCTACACACGGCATCCCCCCCGGGTGCATCATCATCGGGCCTCCCAGTCCTGATGCAGACATGCCGTCCACAGGACTCTGTCCTTGCTGCTCGGGGAAGAGCATCTGTTTGATCTTGCGCATGTTTGCCATCTTCTCTTCGCGTTGGCGCAGCTGCTGCGGTGTCAGGTTCTCGTTAGGAACCTTTGAATGAAGGAGATCGTTCTCCTGCGCAAAACCTTGCATGCCTCCAGGACCCGGTCCCCCACCACCGGGACCCAGACCGTATCCCGGCGGACCGCCGCCCATCTCCATGCCGCCCCTGAACTGACCGTTGGACTTCATGCCGGGAGGAATGTTGGCAGAGTCTGGCTGAGGACAGAGCCCGCCGCCGGCGGATGATGTCCGTTCTTGCTGAAGATTTGCGTTCTGCTCTTGAACCCAGTGGGCGACGTTAGCGAGAGCACTACCAGCGCCAGGCTTGTCTCCGAGCTGTGCAGGCTGCTGCTGCTGACCCCCGCCAGCCAGTCGCATACCACCGGTGCCGTCGAACATCATACAGTGTGAACCACTAGCCGCCAGCTGCGCGTTCAACTTCTACAACAACATCAATACACAGGTCAGGCTCCAATCAGACAACAGAGCACAAACCAGGCTCCAATCAGACAACAGAGCACAAACCAGGCTTCAATCAGACAACAGAGCACAAACCAGGCTTCAATCACGCATATAGAATTTGCTCAAATTGTAAACCTGCTTCCTGTAATATCGTTATCTAATTGCGCATGTCTCCGACTAATTAATTTACACAGAACACTAGACACAGACCTTATATACAGCTAATAATATACACACTGGACATAAAGCCCCTGAATTACAAGGTGTATACTTTATCATAGTGTACAACTTCTCAGAACATTCCTATTGTCCATCCAACAGCCAGCAACTCTATTTACAACGCAACATATTCACAAGGCTAATTAAAGCAAAAGCCACTAGCTTGAATCAGACTCCAACCACTACTGTGTGCCTAAACCTACCTGCAACCAACAGTGAGTACTCAGAACCTACCTGCAAATAAACCCATAAGCTTAAGCCAGGCTGCAACTTATCACGAGTGCTCAGAGTCTACCAGCAAATAAACCTATGAGTGTGAACCAGGCTGCAACTGATCACGAGTGCCCAGAACCTACCTGTAGCTGCTGCTGTGTGCCAGGATGACTGACGTGATACTCTAGGATGTTCTTAAACTGCCCACACTGCACAGCGTCAGCAGCACGGTTGGCCATGTCCGTCGTAAAGACGAAGATCTGATTCTGAAGCTGCATGAAGTGCCCTCCAGCTGAAAGCTGAAGATGACCGCTGCCCTGGTTAGGCATGCCGATCATTCGTGGCATGGGAGAGCTCCCAGGCATGGACATCGGACCGTTGGAACCCATCATCTGCATCCGCTGCATGGCGCTGGCGGCAGATGCGTCGCCGGGAGGGCCGGCACTAGGTGGTCCACCAAAAGGACCGTCATGCCCCTTGAAATCTAGCACAACAAGCATCAACTACCGTATCAAGCAAACAATATATACTGCATCTTGAAACTGGTCCTGAAAATGTGAACTTAGGTAACCAGTAACAACTTTCATACACATGTACACGAGCCACTCATGATACGACCGAGTCTTCAGCATTTCAGTAGTCAGACATTATCATAAATCAAATCATGATTCAGTCCAATAAATCCCCAGGTATCCTGTGGCTGAATGCTTAGCCACCTAAGCCAGAATAAACAGCTTACAGCTTAACTATCGAGATAAACTATCGAGTCATTGCTCACTCACACTTCTACATACAGTATCGAGTCATTGCTCACTCACACTTCTACATACAGAACTCACTTAGGAGAAGCAGCGGGTAGTCAAACGAAAGGCTCAAGATAAATTAACAAATAAACTTGTGATATTCACTACGTTAGAAAACAGATCAAATTTGTAAGACTATTGTCCATGCCCAAAGAAGAATGAACAAGAGAGAATCTACATAATGTATACTCTTTATAATTATTCTTTATAATTATATTTCACGTGTATAAATGCTTCCATATTTGCGTCAAAATCATCCAACGATTAGCGGCATGATTAAACGCAGTGCTCCTACCACAAGACTAAATAAATAATAATCATCACTAAATAACTAAAAAAGGCCTACAGCAAAATTACATCAAAACATATTATATTAAAATGATACTACAACATTCCTTCACAATCAATAAAATTAAACAAGAGGGCAAGATACGATAAACATTTAGATACGTCATGATTTCTATATTACCTCTTCCGGTGCTCATGTTCTAGATACAGTACATGTAATGCATAGAATACAACGTAATAACCACATTCATACGTATGCACCGCACACCCATTACGCACACATGGGCACATGCACATAAACAATATCAAATACAAAACAAAAACACATATTTAAGCAACAAAGAAAAGAAGTTGTTACCCGATATGTTATTCGTCAGTCCGCCGTGTTCACGGACAGAACCATCGTCCAACTTTGGTTTCACATCTTAACAAACAACACGAGAATCAAACATATAGAAACTAATTTCTCGACTTGAAAAAGAGACAAGGTCTGTGCATTGATTCTACTAGCAATGTTAATAAAGCAATGTTGTGTTTTCGGCGTCGCATACACAACAAACCGATGAATTGTTATTAGTAGCAATTCAGACTCCACAAGACACGGTCTGGTTCACGTTCAGTATTAACTTCTTAACAACTCACACACACAAGCACACAATGTACTCTTTGTCAGTGCGAATATGCTAATAACTACGGCATTTAAAATTGCATTGAAAATTCTTAGCTTGGATAGGCTACAAATTTCGTGCAATAAATTATTCACAATCCAATAAATCATGAGAATCTATTGCAGTGATGGCGGTCAACGATGTGCAGTCAACGATGTGCTGTCAATGATGTGCAGTCACTTAATGTGTAGCCAACGATGTGCAGTCACTAAATGTGCTGTTAACGATGTGCAGTCACTTAAAGTGCAGTCAATGATGTGCAGTCACTTAATGTGCAGTCAACAATGTGCAGTCAACGATGTGCAGTCAACGATGTGCAGTCAACGATGTGCAGTCACTCACCTGTAGCAGCAATACCTTCGTTAGACCCATCGTTATGCCCATTGAACTCGACTGCATTATCCAACTGCCCGTCATTGTTCATATGCTCAGACTCGAGTTTTACCGCAACTCCCAAACCACCACCGCCATCGGAGCCCATGGAAAGCATTGGGCCAACACCGCCGCTAGACGGCGACACTTCCGTCTTGATGGCCCCTGCGGATGAGCATCGAGGAGCCGGCGGGGTATCACGCTCCTTCATCGTCACCGATGAAGTCTTTCTTGACAGATTGGCCCCGCCTCCTTTCTGCTTTCCCTTAACAGTCTTAACTGGTTTGTCTAAGCACTGTAAACCACAAACAAAAACACATGATTATACTCTTGTCCATTGTACATGAATAGATACAGATTGTAATGCAACATCAATAAGAGTGAATACACCGATGACTTAACATCAATATCGTGCAATATTCTATCTGCAAATTCAAATCTGCAAGTAAATTAAATCTGCCTATAGAGCCAATTGATGTAAAATAAATTTTCAACGACAGTTCAACAGCACATCTCTAGGCTAGTTATAGTGCAGTAGCTTTACTCCACTCCAAGTAGGAGATAAAATAATGAACGCATACAAAATAAAGAACAATATGATGTGGCCAAATGGTATCAAAAACTAGCAAAAGAAAGAAAAACATTCTGCATGTAACACAGTGAAACTGCATACATGTACGCAACTAGACAAATTTGATCTATTATGACTGGACTAGTTCTTGATATGTTCACATGAATGCAACCAACGTGACTGCATTACTGTTATACAGTCAAGTATTTAAGATTACACTAGTCAACTAGTCACTTGTCAAAAATGTTAGCGTACCTTGTTTAGAAGTAATGATCGGTTGTATTTACCTGCATAGTCATACCTTGACAGGTATTATGCATACTTTCTCACACCCAATCCATCTTCATATGTGTCGAACAAAAGTCTACACACAATTTCAACACACCATCAAACTTGTCACCTGTCATAAACAATTAATGTCTAACATTTAAACTATAAAAAGATGTATACCAAATGATTTAAGGAAATGTTAGACTTTTGCAAGAAATACTCTTGACTGCAATAACTTAGCATGTCAGGGCACAATAATTCTATGTAAAAGACTACACATACATCTCTATGCATAAATTACCCATTTCTCATTACAAAACATACTGCACTTATTACTATATATAAATGACATGAATGAGCTTATACAAATAAGCAATATTATCCAATGATCAGAATATACTGGCTTCAGTATATAACTTCCATTATTTATGTGTCCACAAGTTATTGCCAAGATCTACGGTAACTGGACGTTTCGCCGAAAAACTCCTCCGCCGAAAGCCATTTCGCAACAGAGACGAATTGCAGAAAACAGAAAAAATGAGAGCCTCCCTCCCACACCCACGTCTATCAGTATAATTTTAAACCAAGGGAGCGCGCCTAAAACTACATTGCAGCTGTGGCCAAACAAGAGGTACCGGCAATAAATCTGCAGGCAAGGTGATGTAGGCAAATTTTAAAAGTGGGGTCACTCGAATATAACTCCCTAGTCGGCGTAATAGTAGCACAGCCCACGGCCGGGCGAGGTTCGATCAATCTTTACTTTAGTACACTGCATGGGAAACTTACGTAATGTAATGTGCAATGAACGCAGGCCCTTGCCTCTATATTGACATAATAGCTAATACATCAATTGTTAACAAAAACAAATACAATACATGTGTTACATTGTTAATACGTTAGTACATATAATTATCCTCCTTTTGTCTGACTTGCTTGCCAATCATAATCACGAGCTTCGTCACTAATTCTTAGTAGTATGCTCGGGGTTAGTGTTGGGGGTTAGGAATTATAATTCGAGTTTTGTTTGGGGTTAAGGTCAGAGTTGGACGTATAGAACATTTTTTTATAGCTTTAAATTCTTAAATCAACTATTTTTAAATTCATTTTGAACTCGTATTTGCTTAATGAAAATTTCTCATGCAGTGTACTAAAGTAAAGAAGAACCAGAGGTTCGGCGCCAGTTGAACTTTTACGTACACCCGTACATTCTGATCAGGCCACCCTTTATTTTGAATTGCCTCATTAATATAAATCATACCCAACGTCATATTACAACTAATATCGTCCCCTAATATCCTCAATAAAACCCCGGTTATTATTATATTGATTAAAACACAATTTCTGCTAGAAATACTCCAGAAATTGCGATACACGATCTCAACACATGAACTGTTCGATACGTACAACAGATAAGCAACAATACATCGCACTGCTTACTGTAAATACTTACCGTAACTTTGTTTGTTTTTACTCCGCGTAATATTCAATACATTATTCCAATTAGGTATTCTATAAGCGATCCTGTGTAATGCTGTGCGTGGAAAGGGGAATCCTGACCGGAAGTAGTCGAGAGAAAATCTGTTCAAATCAACAACTATTCATTGTGTACAAATTTTTGCCGTCCTCCATCTTGTTTCCTCCGCCATTGATCACGTGGTCAAATACCAATATGCGATTGGTTCGTCAAGAATTTCTTCTTTAGTTGTAAATTTCTCGCTGCACAGGCAATAACTTCGTTAGTGCTCGTCAAAATTGGATGCACAATTTGATGCAAAATTGATTTGACGCGCTAATGGTCACATTTCATTCGCATATTTGTGTCTCTAGCATTACTTATTCGAAAAGCAATGTTTTCGAAAGTTTTCGAAACAACGGTTTCACCCGAACCGTCGTGCTGTCACGATCGATTTACATTACGTGATATGCTTTTTACTTTACATTTTCTTTCTTCTCGATTACATTTCTCCAGGGTGACTGCGGCGAACGGTGTCATGTGGATGTGGTGAGTCGCTCAATTCTTCATGCAGGTGAGTCCTGAAACGAATTGAACTCTGCCACTTTTATGATGTGGCACGTACGGTGCACCACTGGTGCACCGTCTTAATTGCTTAAGTTTGATCAAGTCTGTTAAGCAAAAAACTTTGACGATTTTTTTACAAAATGCACAATGCCACTATTACGTCTCAAATTGTCCGAATAAGATCGTAATCAATGAGCTAAGCAATTGATTAATGAACGTTATTCATTTAATGGAAGCAATCATTTACAGTCTCGAGTTATACTCAGTCAATTTAAACAAACATTCAATAAAAAGATTTGCGACACAGTGGAATGATATCGTCGAAACAGGTGCTCAACTAAACGTATATATACTGTTACTTTATTATCAAGACATAATGAGTTAAGAGTGCGTAGCAGTAGTTAAGAAGATTGCGAAATAGCACAGCAATATTAAAGCTAGGTGTCATCTGAATTAAGATGTGACACACGCCGACAGGCTTTCTCAAACAGCTGCAGCATTCCCACGTTGGACATCTTGTAAAGTCTGTGGACTTTACGATCTTTTATTTGTTTAGCATAAATGAAGCGCACCTGGCAGAAGAGATTTTTCCGTGCCGAATCGAAGTTGTGAAGCAGTCATTTTACCCAGTGGGAGTTATCTCTTTCGTGATATAGACCTGGGCTCATAGCGTGATAACGTGTTATATGAGTGTGGTAACCAGAGTCTG
>JAQFYQ010000506.1:0-16765 GCA_034694885.1 Buchholzia appendiculata | reverse complement strand
CAAAGAGTCCGGCTGGCCTTCGGCCTAAAACACCGGTTGGGCGGAGACAAACCACTTTTTTATTTTTTATTATTATTTTTTATTTTTATTCATTAATGGATGCAAATCTGATGGAGCATCTGGAGGAATAAGCGAGTTTCTGGATATCGAAGAGCAAGTAAGCAAAGAATAAAGTGGATAGACTTGGATGTGTGTGCGATCGGAGACGAAGCGATTCAGATTCAGTGCGGAGGATGGACATGACTGCGATTTGTGGCATAGACCCACTGTTGCAAACGTTTAAGCATTGCTGACAAGGAAAACTGGTGATAAATGAGGAAGAGGAGGAGGAGGAGGAGGAGGAGGAGGAGGAGGAGGAGCAACGCGACATTGGACAAATTAAAAACAAATGTACGGATGAAATAGACAACTAATAAGACAAAGACAAATACCAGTAAAGGACGCCAAACACAAACAAACAACTCAGCACGACATACATATGTATTGTTCATTAGAAACAATGTTTACAGAGAGCGCGAGAGAGCGAGAGAGCGAGAAAGAGAGAGCGAGATACTACTTACAGCGTCGCTCAGTCTAGTGCTATAAACAAGTTGTTCAATATGTACATCTGAGAAAGCAAGTCTATGCATAAAATACAACGAAGACGACGACGACAACGCAGGACGACCGAACTTCAGACGGACATCGAAGCATCAGAGACGAGTCTAACATTACTTGCAGAGAGACGACTAAGCACAGCTTGCACGTAATCACTAACAAACAATTAACGTTATTGTATAACAAACGTTTACGTCATCGGACAACTAACGCACGCGCGCACGGTAGTTCGCGCTGCGGATAGTTAAACTATCGTTCCACTCTGTCATGACAGCTGCCAACTCGTAGTAATCAATTATAACTATACAAGATTTACAATTAGACACATCGCACAAAATAGGTAATAAGTAAAAGATTGACTATAACAAACAGCGTCCGTACAATGTACGAACATAACAACAACAGTTACTAAAGCAGTCTCTCGCCGTTCTCGCTACACACGGTTGTACGTATTTTCAACAATTCCTACACAGAGATTACAACTTTTCCAAGCTAGTTTCCGTCATCATGCAAAAAACAGATTTTGAATTAAATGTACAAAGTACGTACAAGGAAGACTAGATGTTGCCTAGATCTAGTCAATGTACGTACAAGGAGGACTGGATGCAGGCTACATCCAGCCAAAGTGTCAGTCATCCACCTCAACACCCATCCAACACAATGGCGTACCAGACCTGCTCGCTTAGAAACATAATTAAAGCAAAAATTAAATAAAAAAATGTAATGCCACAATGAAATTCAGGATCACGGGCTCATGAGAGGCATCTGGAATAAATGCATATCATCTATCATCATCGTTCCAAATCCCCTGAGGTGCGGGGGGGGGAGAGAAAACCGCCACTGCACAGCCCGGAAAAGTGCACATCTTAAGAGGCGGTAAGGACTAGTTGTCTGATCGTAGCTGTAGTATGAGTATAGGCTACTACCATTTGTTCTTTGGTTCTTTCAAGGTGGTGGGGGGTCAACTTGTGCTTGCTGCCACTACTGAATGAAAGAGTAGAATAATCGGGGTTCAGCCTAGGCAGGGCTGATAAACAGAGTCACACAGTGCTCTGTGACCCTCTTCACACACTTGGATCGTGGTTTCTCGATCAGTAACGTGCCTCATGACAAGATGGTCAGGCAGTCCAGCACAGTGGGCTAATGTGACGCACTTATTCAGATCATCAAACATGCTTAGACATGCCTGGACAACAAGTTGTCAAGCACTTCTCACACAGTGGCACACATGCATAATTACAGTAGGGCAACTCAAGCAAATGTCACAGCCGATTTAACGAAGAGTTTCCCTTGCAGCCCAAACACAATGACCTATTCATCCAACCAAGAAACCTGTTGATCAGATATGAAGGCGTGGAGTGAAGAGTTGCGGTAGGAATGCGGACACAACTGTGCGTACGACTGCAGGGCAAGAATCGGGCAGGAGTGAATGTAGGATTACAACAACTACTGCATTTCATCTTCACTTGAGAAACATCGCATGCTGTAAAACACGGGTCTCATCAGCTACGTTTCATCATTTAGCATCTCTGTATTCGACACGAATAGCGCGTCCAACTGTTTGTAAGTATAACCTAGTCAGAAAAGCTTTCAGACGTATAAAGAAAAAGGAATATCCAGTCTTCATTTCAGCCAGATACAGAAGCAGAATCAGAGTCCAACACAAAACAACTTGCATGCGAATTATCTGTTCCTTCGTCCCTCACACACCCATGAGGTCATCACTCAGCAAAACAAACGTCACAGGACATCTTTGATCAGTGCTTCATACAACACTACACAACGGAAACCTTTCAACCCAGCAGAGCAGCTAGTAACGCGAAGCAATACAATGCACGATCCATGTTGTACCCTTGATCATCACGCACTAGCAGCGGTGAACCCGAGTGTCGTCTGTGTTCTACGTACAGGTGACTAGACATGACTCTACTGTCCATTACAGTGGCAACTCTCTCCCATGTACCACGCAAATAGTCGTCAACAATAGAACGGTCAACATTGATCTTAAATAGTTTGCGTCGGGGACTCGCATACGTTTAAGTAAAGCATCAACGGGCATCAGAAAATATAAGATAAATCAACATCGCGCCTCCTTGTATAGCTCTTGCGTTCTAATCAAATCTCGCACGTTACAACGTCCTTGAACTCTCGTAGGGAGAGAAAGAAGACGTGCACTCCACGACCTCGGTCGAGCACGACCCAGACTCCATGACCCGATCGAGCCGACTTGAAGCTAACAAAAACTCGCCACTAACCTATGTACAACAAGATTAAAAATGCGGCAATCTAGAGTAGTCGCGCCTCGACCAATCAGACACTACAGAATGTGCAAATCACATGGATGTGCATTCGACCAATAGCGTTGCAGTATGCCACTACGCATCGACCAATCACACGGGAGTGTGCCTCGGACAGGCGCAAAGAGACATCATGACGGCCTCCAGCTCTGCGTAGCTCTCTTCCCTCCACGTCTTCAACAGCCTCAGCTTGTTGATCTGCTCCAGCTCCGGCGCTCCTGACTTCAATGTCTCCAGCAGGCAGGGGATGATGATTCCATCAGTGCTCACCAGAGGTCCATTCATCGGGCTGATGCTCGTCTTGAACAGCTTCAGTCTGGGAAGGTCGACGCGCTCGAGGTAGAACCCTTTGCAGGCGGACACGTCCAACGTTTCCAGCGTGTCGCACCTCATGGAGAAGAGCTG
This sequence comes from Buchholzia appendiculata, assembly GCA_034694885.1. Lineage (NCBI taxonomy): Eukaryota > Metazoa > Annelida > Clitellata > Enchytraeida > Enchytraeidae > Buchholzia > Buchholzia appendiculata. The sequence goes on along the minus strand of JAQFYQ010000506.1, from coordinate 13,466 downwards.
GAGACCTCGGCCACTGGGCGTCCAGACTTCCATCGTGAGACGCCTGAGGAAGGGTACAGAGCGGAACAGGGTGTCGATCAGAGACTGCTCGAGACTCTGAAAGACGAAGTACTTGGACAGGACGAGTGTGTCGAGGTTCGGCATGCGATTGAGTGCACGAAGAGAGCGGTCCGTCCAGTCGAACGGAAGGATGAGCGTCGACACGCTGCCGGCCGCCGCCGTGAAGAAATCAAAGAACTTCACAAAGAACCGTTGCCGATGACGATGGCGATACATTAGATCCTACAAACATAAACATGAAATTTGTTACAAACAAATGCGAGGGAAAACCTAAAGTAAGTGTATGCACTTATTGAAGTCTATACTGTATAGTGCATACACAGTCTACATTTCAGTTACACACATAAATATTGAATACACCAAATCGCATCAAAGCAGTCGGGCAGACAGAGATGTTCAAGTGGGCAAAAAACATCTTCACGATCATAACACGAACGTTTAGATTCAATTCAGCAGATATTTCATGGCTGGATGCCCTTCCAGACAACAACAACCGCATTGCTCATCGTGCGGAGGATGTCCTTCCTGACAACAACAACCGCATTGCTCATCATGCGGCGGATGCCCTTCCTGACAACAACAACCGCATTGCTCATCGTGCGGCGGATGCCCTTCCTGACAACAACAACCGCATTGCTCATCGTGGGGAGGATGTCGAGGAACACGGTGAGTTTATCGTACTGCCCAAAGTGCGACGAGCAAGAAATAGTCCTAATTCACAACAAAACAAGATACAACATGCAACAACAATTCCAATCATGTAGTCCAGCTTACAGCTTACAGCTTACAGTCATCGTAGAGATGCATCATGCCTAATTGGACTTGTCCATAATTAGCACTTGGGCTAATTAAAGTGGAATCGGACGGACGTCACCAAAACATTTCCCTCCGTAATTACGAGCGAATTGTTTGGAACCAAGCTCATGATGATTAAACTCTACAGGGCATGCATATGACATGCTGTAATTTTTAAGCTGCGTTTTACAGCCGGATGCCCTTCATCGCACCAGCAGACTCGCTGCTCGCCATGTCCAGCACATGGAGGAACATAGTGCATGGAGGGACATAGTGTATGGAGGAACATAGTGCATGGAGGAACATAGTGTATGGAGGAGCATAGTGCATGGAGGAACATAGTGTATGGAGGAACATAGTGCATGGAGGAACATAGTGCATGGAGGAACATAGTGCATGGAGGAACATAGTGCATGGAGGAACATAGTGTATGGAGGAGCATAGTGCATGGAGGAACATAGTGTATGGAGGAGCATACTGGGTCCATTGTACAACCAAACAGCACATGCTTGGTGTAACAGCGATACCGCTGCTCGTTTATCCCTAAACCTTGAATACTCAAAGATTAACTTTCATTAAATATGCTTGTTTCACGTGAAACTGTTTCTTAGCATGCAACCACATTTATTCCAATGAGTCTCAGAAAGCAAATTGAAATGTATTTTTCAACTTGCTGCTAGTATTTATTATCTTGAGACATGCAATGAGTCCCGCAAAAGAAAAAGCGCACCCTGATTGAAAAAATTGCTCATTTTCATCTAAACTGATTTCTGCTGAGTGTTAATTATACATTAATTTACAATCAGCCAAATATGCATGGTGCAGACAGTCGTAAAGAGAAAGAAAAACTGGATTGGACATGTGTTGAGGGGCGAGGGATTGATGAAACATGTGATGGAAGGCAGAATTGAGGGAAAGAGAGGATCAGGAAGACTGAGACAGAGTATGCTTCATGAACTGATGGAGGGAAAGGAGGAATCACATGTGTGTGCACAAATGAAAAGGAAAGCCGAGGACCGTGAGTTGTGGAGGAAATGGACACCAGGGACCTGCCTTCGGGCTTCACCGGCAGAGCACTGATGATGATGATGATGGTGATGATGATGATGATGATGGTGATGATGATGATGATGATGATGACGATACTGTGTGTCATTGTCTTGCAAGGTTGTGGAGAACTTACCTCTCTACACGTCCATCATCCGGGTCCATGCTGAGGATTACGATACTGGAGACAACGGTCACGTGACGTACTTGTTCAGTCCGAGCACTGAGCTCAGCTACGGACAGATCTTTTCCATCGACAACGAGACAGGAGTTGTGTATGCCGTGGGTCAGGTTGACTACGAACAGAATCCTGTCTTCCATCTCGTCGTCAACGCTCTGGATAGTGCTCCGGTTAGACATCTGGGACTTGGGATCCCCACTAGCGTTGTAGCTGTTCGTTTTATTAGTGCCATAGCCACATTAGCAGTGTAAAGTATTCCATCCACATCCGTTATTCGGGTTATATTAAACACAGTTCATTTTAACACATGGAAGTTTACAGCACAGTTTGGTTCCTGGATCTTGATTTATGATTAAAAACAACATTTAATAGTGATTTAAGTGAGTGTGTGATTGAGTGAGTAAAGAGTGAGCGAGCGAGCGAGCGAGCGAGCGAGCGAGTGAGTGAGCGAGTGAGTGAGTGAGTGAGCGAGCGAGCGAGTGAGCGAGCGAGTGAGTGAGCGAGTGAGTGAGTGAGTGAGTGAGTGAGTGAGTGAGTGAGGTGAGTGAGTGAGTGAGTGAGTGAGTGAGTGAGTGAGTGAGTAAGAGAACGAGTGATCGAGGGAGAGGGAGTGATGGAGCGAGGGAGGGAGAGCAGGAAAGAGGGAGGGAGGGAGTTATTTGAAAATTTAAAAGCAACTGAGTTAGACATATTGATGGGCATTGAAATTGATAAAGAAATATAAACTTTTTCTAACAGGTACACTGACAGTACGTTTTGTTACTCCACTATCTATGATGAAGCACAAATCTGATGTAATGTGTGTGTGTGTGCAGGATCCCCTCCAATCAGAGACGACGGTTGTGATCAGAGTTGATGACGTCAACGACAACGCTCCAATCATAACAGTCAACACATTATTTGAGTCAGACGCTGTCGTCGCCAAGGTGCTGGAGGGAACCGACATCGGAACATTCGTCGCTCATGTCACAGGTAAGACCACGTGTCATAGGAATGCGAGCACGCTTGAGGCGAACAATAACATCAAAGTGAGCATCGCACTGACATTAATTCACTTTCGTCCATTAACAGAGAAAAATGTTCATGGTACGCTGACCTTTCTGGTTCTCATTCGTTGTTGTGCTAGTAAAACAAACTGTCTGTCGTGGGGTCTTTATCTCACATGCTTTCCTGCGATTCTCTAACCATAACAGGACTGAGCGAAACATAACATAACCATGACATGATATAACAGGAGTACAGGACTGGCCGGTACGTCGAGAGTGATTATAATGACGAGTCAATTCTGAACAGTCGAAGAGATGAGCTAAGATTCAACGATCGCCTTCTCGAACACGATGAGAGGAACACTGTTATCCCATTCGATTTTGTATGCAGGTCGTGACCCTGTATGACCTTTGTGTAGGTTATAAAAGTTTTTTAAAATGGTGAATGGTTTGGTTGCTGATATATCCTGTATCCTATGTGTAGATTATGACCTGTATGACCTTTGTGTAGGTAATAGTAAACCTAGTAATATTTGTGTGCAGGTCGGGACCCTGCATGACCCTGTGTGCAGGTCATGACCTGTATGACCTTTGTGTGTAGGTCGTGACTCTGTATTCCCTGTATGTAGGTCATGACCTTGTGTGACCTTCTTGTGCAGGGTGTGACCTTGTGTGACCTTTGTCTGTATGTCGTGACCCTGCAATGTGCCTTGTTTGTAGGTCATGACCTGTGTGCCCTTGTATCCAGGTCATGACCTGTGTGACCTTGGTATGTAGGTCATGACCCTATGTGACCTTTGTGTCCAGGTCGTGACCTTGTATGACCTTTGTGTCCAGATCGTGACCTTGTATGACCTTTGTGTCCAGGTCGTGACCTTGTATGACCTTTGTATGTAGGTCGTGACCTTGTATGACCTTTGTATCCAGGTCGTGACCCTGATGGCGGTGAGAACGGACAGTTCAACTGCAGTCTGAGCGACGCGCATCACTTTCACCTTCGCCCCGTGGCGGAGGAAGAGTATCACGTGATCACGGCGGCCATGTTTGACCGGGAACAGCGTGACCGCTACAAGGTGTCACTGGTGTGCCGTGACGGGGGTGACCCTGCCTTGGTGTCAGTACGTCATCTCAGAGTGGATGTCATCGATGTCAATGACAACGCGCCAAAGTTCAGCCGGCTAGTGTACGCCGTCGAGGTGGCTGAGAATAATCAGCCCGGCTACCCATTGGTCATCGTGGACGCAACTGATCGGGACATCGGGCCAAACTCAGATCTGACCTACTTCCTGACTGAAAACTTCAGTCTGCCTTTCAGTCTCAACTCTTCAACAGGTACCAATCGTCTGTTGGCTAGCATTTAATAAACAGTAATCTGGAGCTAAGGATTGCACTCAGAGGGGGGGGGGAGGAGTGGCAAGCCTTATCTGAAAAGTTTCTTAAAATGGTACATATTGTGGTTCCTGATAACATTTTCCCGGTCTCCAGAATTTTTTTCTATCTGGATGGTTCAATTCAATTCAATTTTTCAATTCTGGATTGAATTGATCCAGAATTGAAAATTTGAGAAAGGTTTAAACAATTGTGAAGAAGGCCGTTTAATTTAGTGTTAACCGTCAAAAATTGAATACTGGAAATTAAAAAGCAGGTCTGCATGTGTTTTTCTAGTTGTCAGTTGTCATAGACTGAAAGTGACATCTGTCAGTTTCTGGTCGCTGCCATCAGCCAAGCGAAGTACAGGAAATCCATGGTCTAATGTCTTGATAATTCAACAGAGAAAATTTCTGTCTATTTATATTGGGCTGAGTTGTAGAAAGGCTCTCATGGAAAATGAAATGGATGTGTAAGTTGGATGGCAAAACCCTGCCAGAAGGAGAAATCTCAGGACAGACGTGAAATGTACAAGAGAGATTGTTTGAGAGATGCTGTGACAATGATACATTTATCAGTGGCATCGCCTTTACCATTGCAGTTCAGCCGTTGTTGTACAGTTGTATTGATGTACAGTTGTTAGAATGCATAATATGCATTCTAACAACTTAATAACCACAATCTAATATGCTTTGCTTATTCAATTTGTCAGGTTTCAAAAAATATCACAGACTATAGAGTGTTTTAATATTCATTGACTAATAAAATCAATGCTATGAATCATCGAATCTTAATTTAGCCGATACGTTGTTGTGCCTGGCAGCATCTTCTTAAGCATTGCATATATTTATATTCTTCTATTAGCAAACTTCTGTTGGATACAATGCGAAGCGTTAGCGTGGAATAAGATTATCGTGGTCAATGTCGTCATTTCAGTCTTCGTTAGTTTATCAACTGACAAATCGTATTCAGTTGAGTATTTAATTCTAAACAACTATTTATTATTAGCGGCTTTATTATTATGATCTTTGTATTGATTTATGCTCCATTTTGTATTGATTTTTTTTCTAAAAGAAAGCATTGTAGTGCCTAAATGTGGGCATCGTTAAGCTCATCAGTCAGATAAGTTGCCTTTCTGAACTTGCAAGGTTGCTATGACACTGGCTAAGCCGTCCAATGTGTATGTGACCATTGTGTGATCTCTGTGACAGGGTTGATCTCTGCGACTATTTCCTTTGATCACGAGAAAAGGAAGGAATTCAGATTCACTGTTCTTGTACGAGACGCTGGGAACCCGAGTCATCAGTCAGCTGCCAACATCCTCATCCAGATCTCAGACAAGGACGACGAGGTTGCTCGGTTCAGTCAGAACTCCTACACCTACCACATCCCAGAACAACTTCCTACAGGTGACGTGATTCGAATTCATAATCCTACTGGAGATAACAAATAGTTAGCTGTACTGATAGCTATCTGAACAATTGCCATGAACATAATCGGCTATTAATCCTAGTAGATACAATCATATGTGGAAATGTTACTCTCTTGGTTGCTACAGGTCTGGAAGTGTTACTCTTTATGTTGATATAGGTGTGGAGATGTTAATTTGTGTTACTACAGGTGTTATTCTCTTTGTCACTATCTATGTCACTCTCTATGTTACTCTCTGTCACTCTCTATGTTACTCTCTATGTTACTCTCTATGTTACTCTCTATGTTACTCTCTATGTTACTCTCTATGTCACTCTCTTTGTCACTCTCTATGTCACTCTCTATGTCACTCTCTTTGTCACTCTCTATGTCACTCTCTATGTTACTCTCTATGTCACTCTCTAACTCTCTATGTTACTCTCTCTGTCACTCTCCATGTTACTCCCTATGTTACTCCACGTGTTACTCTCTATGTTACTCCAGGTATGGAGGTAGGACAAGTGCTCGCCACGGATGCTGACGGTCCTCCGTACAATCAGTTCAGCTACTTCCTCCTGCCGGGACCGAACAGATCCGGGTATGACTTCCGTGTGGACAGTGAGTCCGGAGTGATCAGTACGTCCGTGGAGCTGGACAGAGAGATCCGGAACAGCTACGTACTTCTCCTGGTCGCCAGTGACGACAGGAATCCCAAGCACGTCAGCACAGCCACCGTAACCGTCCACGTCACAGATATCAATGATAACTATCCCGTCTTTCTCTTTCCCACCTCAGCCAATCACAGCGTCATCATCTCTGACTCATTGGTCAAAGGTCAGGTCGTCACCATGGTAACGGCTGTGGATGGCGACGAAGGATTAAACTCGCTGGTTTCGTATTCTCTCATAGGATCGGAATCGGCGGAACGATTCTTCGCGGTGAATCAGAGCACGGGTGTCGTGACTGTGACTGATGACGTCATCACGATGTTGCCGACCGTGTCGCCGACGTCAGAGCAATGGCGGCAGCTGAGTCGCGTCTACTCTCTCACCATAGCTGCCACTGACTCAGGCACCGTCCCGCTCGAGTCACGTACTTCACTTGACGTCATCGTTGTCAAGGCAACGGAGAGACGCTCGAGAGAGGATAAGAGCGAGACATTGCGTCTGGGTGGAGCGAGAGTGTTCGTAGCGTCGAAGGAGAACAAGGCGGTCATCATAGCCGTCTGTGTGGTGACGGCTGCAGTCTGCGCTGTGCTGCTCATGGCCATACTCCTGGTGGCATGCCCCAGGCGTGCCCAGCTGAGTCATCCAGCCACTGAGACTTATGTACCTACTCAGACACTAGCTCCCGGTCCTGCCGGGAAATCTGACTGTAATGACTTCAAGACTGCTAGGCTGACTGAGCAAGATGGAGGAGGGTTTACAGAGACCGGGGGTAGCTCAAGGTCAAGCTCAAGGTTAATCACTGACGGAACTCCACCGATGAATGAAGGAAGGAATAAGTCGAGGAAGAATATATTAGAAGTCTGTCTTGTTAATGGAAGAGCAAAGAACAAAGTCGGCTATTCAACTTAAGACTGAACTTTATTAAAGAATTCTATCACGTTTGAGTAACATGAATTCATTAATGGGGACAATCAAGCAAAGCAAATCAGTTGATGATTGCGGTCTGGTTATTCCTATTTGTATTTATATTTCAAATAGATGAAACGACCGGTGTTAACACCGGTCGTTTCTTCTATTAATTCCTTCTCCGGTCACTTTGATCCAGGGTCTTGAAAAGCTAAAGTTTAAATTTCGTGGACATTCTTAATTACTGTTGATCTCCTAATATATTTACTCTTCTGCAATAGCATTAGCAGTAGTAATAACCACTGAATACAAATTAGTATAATAGCAAATAATGGTATCCGGACGATTGTACACAGGACGGTTGTACACCGGACGGTTGTACACCGGACGGTTGTACACGTGGACGTTTGTACACCGGACGGTTGTACACTAGGACCATTGTACACTAGGACGGTTGTACACCGGACGGTTGTACACAAATCATTGTACAACATTATATCAAAGCACCACAATTACAACAAGCAAGCACACAATCAAAATCATACACAACATACAATAAAATGCCAGCAATTATCGTGTGAACGACTGGTAAAGTGATACGTTTTAGGAATTAATATTCATATATTTTAGCAAAAAGAAATATCAGGTAATGTATAAGCTGTTCTACAATGTGTCAGAAGATGATGGCTATCAGAGAGGTTGTATGACCTATCGAGCTGGCTGCCATAACGTGTTATTAACAAATAGTGAAAGGCAAATTTATCCAAAAAGTGCAATGTTACAAAGCGAAATTGAGAGAGAGAGAGAGAGAGAGAGAGAGAGAGAGAGAGAGAGAGAGAGACCGCAGTATGAACGTTGAAAAGATAGAAATCGATCAAAGGAGATTAAATGAGAGCTGTATCAGTTGTATCATAGCGCATCTATCCATGTATTGCTGCTGAACTTGTTGTATTAATTAAACTGTCATGATTTTAATTTAGAACCGTTTTTAAAAAGTTACCAATGTTACAGTTATTTACGTTTCATTGTACTGTTCCATTACAATTACATTTTATTGTGATTTGCATTGCATTTAAAAAGATAAGAAAAAAAACAGAAAAAAGAGAGAAAAATATATATAGGCCTAACTAACTACGCCATAGCTGGTCCCAAGCCCAGTTGAGAAATCAACTATCTCATTAAATCATGTCACCTGTGAACAATCGTCCTTGTGTACAAACGTCCTTGTGTACAAACGTCCTAGTGTACAAATGTCCGGTGTACAAACGTCCGGTGTACAAACGTCCTGTGTACAATCTTCCGGTGTACAACAGTCCGGTGTACAACCGTCCGGTGTACAATCGTCCTACATTCCAAATAATATAGCAAATAATATAGCAAATAATATAGCAAATTAGTATAACCGTTGTTTACCACCAAATTACATTTTGGCACTCATTTAATTCTGCAGCTTAACTTCTGCAAGTAAGTAAACCATGTAAGGTAATCGAGAGATTAATCTATATTATTAGTTTAGATAAAATTACATGATTAATATCAAATAATTATAATCAAAATTACAAATTGGTTCAACCATGGGCCTGGCCAGGGCCTAGATTTTTAGACCAGGTAGAGCCTGGGACCCCCTGGCCGTTGCTTTGGTTTATATAAAAGGTAGATATGCCTACTTGGGTCTAATCTTTGGCCTACATATGTAATTGGAAATCTCTGTAAAGTTAGTCAATTTAAATGATACTGAATAGGCTGTGACATTTATAACTAATCAAATGTAAGTTATTAATCGCGTGATGATTTCTTACTATTGTGAAACAGGTGATATGTAGTACAATTATAGCTATGCAATTTAACGTTCTATAGGACTAATAATTAACTACTTAACTTAACTGCTAACTAATACTTTACTTAACTACTTTCCCAGGTATTTTTGTTATGAAACAGTCTAGTAAGTTTCTCACGATGGTATGTAAAACTCTTACTATGGTATGTACATGCATGTGAATTCTTTACTTTTCTTCAGTATACATGTATTCTGGTTCTGTCAGACTCTCTATTCTGCATATTTGTGACTCATTCGCAGTTATTTAGTATCCCTTGTATTCTTACTAAATCACTGTTCAAATTTAGTTCAATTTATTTTGGAAAATTGGCATTATGTTTCTGAAATATGATTATCATTGCAGTTGAAGTGTGTAGAAATTAAACTAATTTTAATATTTTAAAGTCATACGCTATTTTACTGAGGCACACTTCAAATGTTTAACAGCACCTTAAAGCGTTAAACATTTTGCTATAAACTTTAAATACCCCTAATACAAACTGTTGTTAGTAACTGTTTTGTGTATAACTGCTCTAAAAATGTTTTAATAAATTGCTGTTATATAATACGTTGTGTAAACAAACAATGGTTTAGTTCAATTTTAGTTTTATATTTTCAGCAATGGAGTGAGCTGTTGTTCAGACAGATCTCATCGTCTTGCTTGTTGCTCACGCGTAACGAATTGTATACACATTGAGCGAGATATTTGCCATATAGTCTTGTGAGTCCATAGACCATTCTGACTCAAGGCACAATGATGCGACGTGAGGGTCTAATCACATACGCGAGCGCTTGGTCACACACAAGAAAGAACCCCCGACTGAGAGTTGTTGCAGCAGCTGATACTTGAACCGGGAACCTCTGCATTCCCAGTCTCAGACGCGATCACTTCAACGTGATCTTGTTTGACGTGTTCTGTGAATAATTTGTAACGTCATCATCTATCAATACCTGACAAGAATTTGTCTTGACGAATACCCAGAAATCACCATAAATCCAAATTCTACCAATCATCATCTCTGACATCAATCTGCACCCATCAATCATCAACTGCGCCATTAATTTGTAGGTTTTGTATCCACCAATCATCATCTCTGTCATTAATCACCAATCATCTTTGTCATCATACAATACACACCAATCATCATTAATTCTAAATCAGTCACTATTCTATACCCACCAATCATCATCTTTATCGTCAATCTGTAACCACCAATCATCAATTCTGTCATCAATCATCAATCGTCATCTTTGTGATTAATCACAAATCATCATCGTTGTTTCCTTCCTTGTTCAGAAGTGCACACTTTACAACGGCTCACTTTCCTCACTCTTTCTTGTTTGCGACACATCTCACTTTTATTCTTTAAGTGAGTAACTACACAGGCAATTGTGTAACAATTCTACCTGTAGTCACAGTTTGACATGTACTACGACCCATCCATAATAACATGCACACTTTTCAAATCTGTAGGCCAACAGTAATTGAAATTTGGAGTGCACTACTGACATGTTTTACACAAAGTGCAATGTAGCAAACGTGCAGTTGTCGCTACAAGTCGCTCGAGAACAGCGAGTCAATATTATCGTTATCACGTATCAACAGAATTCGTAAAATCTTGAGTAATACTTATATTGTTAAATTGCACTTTTAACACAGAAGCGATACTGTTCAAAAAGTACTGCTATAGTGAACTTATAAATAAATACTGCTGATTCAAGTGTTCACATAGAACTTACAAACAACAGTTCATAGTTCAATTAAGTGCTGCCGTAGCACTTATCGACACTGTCACCAAGTTCGCCTTGTTCTATCACAAGTGTGTAAGTGTACAACAAGTGTACAGCAAGTGTACAAACAAGTGTGCAACAAGTGTGCAACAAGTGTATAGCAAGTGTACAGCAAGTGCACACATGAAGTAAGACTAGGAAGTGTGTACACTTGTTCACAGAAGTGCTGTTGTAGCACTCCCCGAACTGTTTGACTCGCCATTCATGAAGTACCTCGCAATGCCTCCTGACCTATTACCTCTACTGTGTGACGTATATCTTTGACTCCTCCTACCAGAGCCCCGCCCACCGTGCCTAAAATCCTCAGGATCAGATTCTATTGGACAATGCATACGGCACGAGAGATGAGTCATTCCCGTCTGACCAATCAGAGAGCTGCCTCTTATCAGTTTCCCCGCCCCTCCCGAACCACCGTCACCATCATATAGTGACGTCATCAAGATAGGGTTATCTTGTCGCCTTGTCAACGACCCGTCGCCTCGACCAATAGAAGACGAGCAGGGGCGGTACCTACAGTGCGTTGAGAGGCGGGAGGTGGCGCTACGCAAGCTACGTCGGAAGTTGTTTGACATGAAGCTGTAGATGAGCGGGTTGATGGCGCTTTGTATGTACGGTAGTATGTGTATGATCAGCTACAACATAATATACATACAATACATACACTGTGCTGCACTTGATAGGACATACAGTATGTACAATATACTTTGCTGTAGTTCAATTTTTTAAGTTGTTGCAAATGATTATCTTTTTGTACTTACTTGCATTCCGTATGAGAAGTATTAAACTAGAAGTATTAAACAAATACTCATAGAAGAGTAGAATATCAAATACAACAAATAATAATAAAAGGTTTATACCAAATAATAGTAAATTGTCTAATAGTAAACGGAAGTCAACTATAAATTAAAGTAAGTGAGCTAATAACGGATGATGATGATGATGATGATGATGATGACGACGATGATGATGATGATGATGATGATGATGATGATGATGATGATGATGATTATGATGACGATGATGATGATGATAATTAACTATACTGATGCCGATTAGAAACATCAATGCTATATGCTATATGGATAAGTAATGAGGGAGCGTGTATATCATTCTAAAAATACTAATATACAACAGTAATGTTGTATCTCACGGTAACGGTTTTTCGTTTTGCATCTCATGGTAGCGGAATGAGCCGTTGTTTCAAAAGAGTCCTACATCGTAACCTGGTACGCTTCAGAGAGAGGTAAAGTTCAAACAAAACAGATGTTTGATTCGTATGACGTCACTATAGTAACAAATCGTCCGAGACAAAGAGCGAAGTGTAAATTTATTGAGCAATTAGTAGTCCTGCAACTCAACTCTTGGATATCAAATTATCAGAATTAGAGTCGAGGGTTCAGATCCTAGTTACCTCAAGCGTGACGACTTCTGGTGCTTATTGCTGATGAGACTTTTAATAATAAACACTTGAATATTAAAGTAAATATTAAAGTAAATATGACGTCACTATACCATGAAGTAGAAGGCGTGATCATTATGAAGGATGGGCATCTGGTGACGTTTCATGACGTTGAGAACCCACTTGGGTCCCCAGCAGCAGAAGAATATAACGATGATTGTCAGCAACATCCGTATCACCTACACAAGGCACACATGTCAAACCTGCACACTCCTGGTACCTGGTACAAGTACTTGAGTACAGTTTTCATGCACTTACACTGTACTTGTACTCGAAGCTCAAGTACTTCAATTTATGCTCATGATCCAAGTACACTGTACTTGTAATTTCGGTACTTGTACTTGTAATTCAAGTACTTATACTTGTGACCCAAGTACTTATATTTGTATTTCATGTACTTCTACTCGCAATGAAGGTTTTATAATTGTGATTTGTACTTGTGATACAATAACACTATAATTGTACTTGTTAATTGAAATACTGAGTACATATGTTTCACATATGTATGTCATATATACACGTATTACAGACTTACTACACAGTGCTGGTCTACGCGATGCACAAGCATAGTCTATATCATAAACTCCTCTTCTAAATAAAATAATATCAAAGAGAATGTACACAGTTGTAGAATTATATTATATTCACAATGGAACCGATGTTTTCTACAATGTCATTCGCAGACACCACTTTTATTCGTCTATAGGTTATATATATATTGCTTGCTGCTGATGTTACTACTTACTCGACAACAGTGTGACTCGGAGAAAATTGATTTCTGCGTCGAGACATTGACGACCATGTCTTGTTTTTGTTGTTTGAGGTTTTTGAGCTTTGACTGAAGAAAAACTCCTGAGTAAGGAAGTCAGCAGACGGATTAGACCGATATGGAAAGAGATAGAGAGGAGGTACAAATGAGATGCACATCAATATAGAGAATGTATATAAATCATGAAAGTAGAAGGCAAAGAGAGAGAGA
>JAQFYQ010000505.1:0-16770 GCA_034694885.1 Buchholzia appendiculata | reverse complement strand
CAAATAAAATACACCAAATGTCAAATAAAAAAAATAAAAAAACATATCTATACTTCAAATGAACTGACAAACGAATGTTCTCATTCACAGAAAATAAAATAACAAAGCAACAAAACGGACCACAGCCACATTTAACAGGAGATGCAAACCTCGTCATCCAAAACAGACCCACGATACATCAGCTATAGGCATGTCAATATTATACATCAGTTATAGGCATGTCAACATTATACATCAGTTATGGTATGTCAATATTATACATCAGCTATAGGCATGTCAATATTATACATCAGCTATAGCATGTCAATATTATACATCAGTTATAGGCATGTCAATATTATACATCAGTTATAGGCATGTCAATATCATACATCAGTTATAGGACACGTATACTTCAGAACTCCATGATTCATACATTCAATGCTTTGTACTTGATATAAACAATGACTTGCAACAACTGAGAATCAATTAATAGTATCAAAAAGATGACCTAGATACAACAACCAATCATACAAATCACACAACGTTACAACATGAAATGACCTACATACTAACAAATGACTTACATACATCCATCACACTAACGACCTCGAAATAACTACCAATCGTAAACTGAAACATGCAATATAAAGAACAATAGCCCTGTAACTGTAGTGTCAAAGACTATAATTTAAACTCGACATATATTACACGCATACATTTCACATACTATACAATAATAATACAAAAACACACAAACAAATCAATACTAAAATGTTTAAGAGAATAAGGTGTCAGTTGCATTCAAACTAACTTCATGCTACGTCTTACAAAAATTCATTAACTTTACTGCAACACTCCCATTAGCCAAACCTTCCTTGTGAATAAAGACTTATCGCAGAGTGAAATAAGGAAGGTTACCTCGCGTTCTGTCTCCTCCGGCGGAATCTCTTCCTCCTTGAAGCGGATCGCTGACTGGCGGTTGTGGTTCTGGTTCGACCAGCTGTCTCTGTTGTCAGCCACCGGCTCCATAGACTTGTCCATCTTCAGCATGTTTACTGCAATACATACAACACACAGCATAATACACACGTGCTCACAAACACACAGCATAACATACACACAGCGCAATAAACATACACATGTACGACACAAAGCATAACACACACACACACACACGCTCACACATACAAGCACACATACACACACAGCATAACATCAGATCATCTTAGGTAACTACATACAACTATGCTCATGCAGAGAACAAAGCCATCCTTCTTCTCCTCAGCAGCTCGATTCCTTTGCTCAGTCACTTTACTTTCATCTCTTCACTTGTTACATACAGTCCTTGCTCCAACCAGAAATAGATAGTACGCAACTTCTGTCAGTGAATTATCAAACAAGTCGTAGTACATTCAAATAGACGTTGGACTTGTGCTTACTTAATATGCAACAAGGACATGATGCATGAATATTCATAAAGATTTATTGCGCTACGATACATGTTTTCTTGTCCAGAGTTCATGTTCATGGACCGCATCGACTTCAGTACTTACTGATCTTACAAAGACACCACATACCCTCGCGCTAGAACAGTTAAATATAAGAAAGAGAGTGCGCACAGATAGTTGACCTACTTGCACTCTGAGTGCACCTAGAGAGAGTTGACCTACTTGCACTCCCTGAGTGCACATAGACAGTTGACCTACATGTATTCTGAGTGCACTTAGAGAAAGTTGACCTACTTGCACTCTGAGTGCACATAGACAGTTGACCTACTTGCACTCTGAGTGCACTTAGAGAGAGTTGACCTACTTGCACTCTGAGTGCACTTAGAGAGAGTTGACCTACTTGCACTCTGAGTGCACTTAGAGAGTTGACCTACTTGCACTCTGAGTGCACTTAGAGAGAGTTGACCTACTTGCACTCCCTGAGTGCACATAGACAGTTGACCTACTTGCACTCTGAGTGCACTTAGACAGTTGACCTACTTGTACTCCTTGAGTGCACTTAGAGAGTTGACCTACTTGCACTCTGAGTGCACTTAGAGAGAGTTGACCTACTTGCACTCTGCATGCATTTAGAGAGAGTTGACCTACTTGCACTCTGTGTGTGGGCTGCCAGCTGTGGAAGCAAGAAACAGACGAGAACTTTCTGTCCTGTTTCAGGGTCAATGTCCTGCTGAAACTTGAGTAGCGGCTGAGCCTGGTTCTCAGACAGCCAGATGGCCTTCAGGTTACAAGAGCCGAGGGATATCGGCAAGTTACGCAACCTGGAAAACATCAACAGGCAAGTTATGCCTTCATATAACAGATATAAATCATCAAAACTTTGCCAATTTGAACAGAAAATACAATAGGATAAAAGAAGGGTTTGACTGCCGAGGAGAGACTGTTGAACTCCCCAAGCTCTTCAAAATTGTAAGCAATTTAACATTATCGAAACTCCATCAAATTTCCAACTCGAACCTTGGCTAAAAGTTAATCGAGTTAAACGTAAAGAGCCAAAAGTCAATAATGATAGTCACTAGTCAATTGAGCCGAGTCAACAAAGGCTAGACACGAGTCAATTGAGCTAAGAGTCAATAAAGACTAGTCACTAGTCAATTGAGCCGAGAGTCAATATAGACAGTCACTAGTCAATTGAGCTGAGAGTCAATAAAGACAGTCACGAGTCAATTGAGCTAAGAGTCAACAATGATAGTCATGATTCAATTGAGCTAAGAGTCAATAAAGACTAGACACGAGTCAATTGAGCCAAGAGTCAATAGACCAGACATGAGTCAATTGAGCTAAGAGTCAATAAAGACTAGACACGAGTCAATTGAGCTAAGAGCCAATAAAGACTAGACACGAGTCAATTGAGCCAAGGGTCAATAAAGACTAGTCCCGAGTCAATTGAGCTAAGAGTCAATAAAGACTAGACACGAGTCAATTGAGCCAAGAGTCAATAAAGACTAGACACGAGTCAATATCGCCGAGAGTTACTCACTTGTTGCCAGACACGTCGAGGACGTGCAAGAGTTTGAGACTGCCGACTTCTGTCGGTAGAGCCTCTATCTGATTGTCCCTCACTGACAGCACACCCAGGCGTGAGCATGAACCAGTCTACAAACAGATAGACAGACAGATAGACAGACAGACATACTGACATATACAGACAGAGACGTATACAGACAGATATAAACAGAGTACAGACATACACAGACAGAGACATATACAGACAGAATACAGACATATACATATATTATACGTAAAGACAGAGACATATACAGACAGATAGAGACAGATCGAGACATATACACGAAGATAGACATATACAGATAGATAGATCGAGACATACACAGAGATATACATACAGACAATATACAAACAGCAACATATGCAGACAAATAGATATATACAGACAGAGGACAGACAGATAGACATATATAAAGTACAGAGTGATAGACATATATAGACAAAGTACAGAGAGAAAGACATATATAGACAGAGTACAAAGAGACAGAGACTATACAAATAGACATAATACAAGCGACACGCACCACACGTAGACATACACATTGCAAGAGACAGTTTATAGAAAACAGACATAAATAGACAGTTTAAATTCAATGAAATAACGTTGCCATTATTCTTCTAATCATTCACTTATTCTTGAAACCACCTACAATGCTTATAAATACAGACGTCTCTGATATACTCAAGAAATAGGGACACGGTATTCACATCACAGATTATTCTATGTTTGCATCACATCACACTGATATTTACCAGAAGCTGTGATATAATATTTATTATAGCAGATGTCCTGACTAAAAGTCTATGAACTGTGAAAGAGTAGCCCTCCATAAGAGCACAGTGACTTAATTCTAGAAAGACATTCCAAATAAAGAATCATACAAAGACAAGTGTGACCGAATAGGTTACATAGGAGTGACCGAATAGGTTAGTGACTGAATAGGTTAGTCGTTCGCGCTCACGCCTCGCGGCGAGGAGATAGAGGGTTCGCCTCACTGCAACGACTGATTGTGTTCGGTAGAAATCCTGGGCAAATTGTTAACACTCCATTGCCTGTACGGGAAGGACCTTTGGCCGCCCACCCGTGCTCATCTGGCCTAGTCGGTCGGTGGTTAAGTCGAGCGTAGTAATACGTAAGAAAAATAAAAATCGGCAGGACCTGTCTTTGGACAGAGCACTATCATCACAAAGACGAGTCAAGTGTGTAGCATGTGTAGCTGTTTCTTAAATTCTAAAAATGACACAACATGAACAACTATCCTTTCCACGTCTTGTAAACCAGCTGAATTCAGTAAAACAAAATAACACTAGCTACAATTCCAAACTCAACAAACCTCTTTTGGTAGATTTGTTAACCGATTTCTGTCGACATTTAAAATGACTAGATTTTTCAGCTTTCCTACAGTCGATGGGATCTCCTGTGTAAACAAATAACAAAACAAAAAAGAATAGAATTACATATAATTCCCAAATTAATAAATCAAAACAAAAAAAAATTAATTTCCAGTAAAATTCATCCGTAATAATTATATTATATTATTCAAACAGATAGACTAGTCTTCCTTGTCGCCCGCAGCTGCTTCTCAATCGTCACTGAGAAAACATCTCTCGTATTCAACTGGAAAACCAACATAATTCACAGCTTGACCTCGAAAACACACATTTCAAAGCCTGACCTTGAAACCAACACATCTCAAAGCTTGACCTTGTAACCAGCATAATTCAAGGCATGACATTGAAACCCCCACATTTCAAGGCTTGACCTTGTAACCAACACACCTCAAAGGTTGACCTTGGAACAACATTACTCATACACCACCCATGCTAACCAGCATTCTCATGCATACAGAAAAGCAGTGGAGTTAAGCATCTATTCGTATCATCTTCATCATCATCTTCACAAACATAGACATCATCATTGACATCCAGATTTTCATCAACAATGTCTATTAGATTCGTTGCTTGCTCATATCTACTGGCACAGTTTCAAAAACTCAGTCAAGTTAAAAAAATTCAAATTAACAAATGAACACTCGCTGCGTGAAGCAAACCCAGTAAACCTGAGCACATACATAAATTCTGTACTGCTATACATTTAGAATTGTACACAAAATATACACTGATGTACTGTGATGTATATAGTACACATAACTAAAACGCAAAATCATAGATTAAATAAACAGGATGGCCATACTTTAAGAAGATTTTCTGTTAGAATGAGTTCCTGGAGGGCGTGACAGCTGCAACACAGAAGTAGTTGATACAAGGTTATTACATCCATAGCATATGAAACCTCGTTAGTCTCAAACAATGCAACTATTTACTCAAATCTTTGTGCTCAAACTATGCAACTATTTAGTTAAGCACAACAAATCAGCATTGAACTGGTGACTAACAACAGTATTGTAACATAAAACAGATCCAGTAAGTTAATGTTGCACAGTGTAGCATGATTGGGTCTCTAATGGTAATGAATGGAGTTTAGTTAGAAGAATAGAGAGCAGCTTGTTTATTGAATCTGACTTATTCTGAGCATTGCTGGCAGAACAGCAACAAGTTCACAGATTGATGGATAACTTAACCTACAACAAATCATATCTCACAGATATTTACTATCATTCCAACATTGCTCATCAATATCATTGTCAGTAAATAAAACAGTAACATAGTTTACCTTCCAATATTTGTTGTAAGATGTAATATCTGATTCTGATCAGCTTTCAGAATAGTCAGCTTCTTCATCTGACCTAAACATTCAATATACACCTCATTGCAATCAATCAAATATCATACAAACAGCTTTCATGCAAATCCCATTTCATGAACACTATCTATATCATCTTTACCTCCTGGCATGCCAGGATTGTAACACATGTACTGCATTGTACTGCAAGTACATTTCTCAGCAACAATCAGAGCAGTGGTAAGCCAAACAGCAGCTCTGCCGTCAAATTCTACTTAACCCGTTGACTGCCGAATACTTTTGTGAGTGTCAGAATTTTTTTCAAAGCATATGAACTGCACCCATACCCAACCTGATCACTGAGCAACTTTTAATTTTTTTAATTTTTTGTGGGGGGAACCCCTCCCCTGTCGCAAGATACTGCTATATATATATATCCAAGTAGGAACCGAGTATAAACGATGCTGGCATTCTGCCACAGTGATCGAAAGTTAAAAACGTCTATGCTCCGTACCGGGATTCAACGGGTTAAGCATGTAAAAACAACGCCTACACAAATTAATTTCATTTTTTCTAAAAAGCTTTAATTTTTCATTTCTGCCTTTCTTGGCAGAAATGCATGTCAACTGTGGGAGTAAATCTGACCTATTCCCTCAGGCAGGTATTCCAGGTGATTCTCTGAGAGGAGAAGATCGGTGAGGTTACTCAGTCCTCCCATCTCATTCGGCAGTCGGTCCAGTTTGTTGTCCGACACATCGAGCTGCCCAAGTTTCTTCAGAGTACCAAGTTCCTACATCACAACACATGCAACACAATAATCTCACGTAATTACATTATTAGCCTATCTCCAATCTCACTGTGTACAGCAGACTGAAAAACATTGTGACCCCATGGTTCATCACACAGAACACACTCACAAACAGTGACATCATCACATCTAACATACTGACCATCATTCTCACCATCACACCGTTCATCACTCAATCTTATTGAACTTAGATCTTAGGCATTCGTATAGAAATTCTCAAAAACCTTGATATACCATATACTGTAGATTCACAGATTCATATGTATCATATATTTTAATTATTAATTGAATTATAAACTCGAGACATCTGATGTTGACCACGAAGATTTTATTATTGCATCATCCTGTCAAATATTACCCTATATAGACTATGACCTTGAACTATGATCCTAGCGGACAATGTAAACAGCCTTTACGCTCATTGCACTAATAAATAGCTAAGTATCACAAACCACCCATAGACCCTCCTGGGCTACGAATTCAGTTAAAGAATCTTAATCAACAGACAAACGTCTCGAACACACTGTATTCAAGCATACTAAAACAAGTACAAGCAAGCATACTAGCACAAGTACAAGCAAGCATACTGACACAAATACAAGCAAGCATACTGACACAAGTACAAGCAAGTATACTAACACAAATACAAGCAAGCATACTAACACAAATACAAGCAAGCATACTAACACAAGTACAAGCAAGTATACTACCACAAATACAAGCAAGCATACTAACACAAGTACAAGCAAGCATACTAACACAAGTACAAGCAAGCATACTAGCACAAGTACAAGCAAGCATATTAGCACAAGTACAAGCATACTAACACAAGTACAAGCAAGCATACTGACACAAGTACAAGCAAGCATACTGACACAAGTACAAGCAAGCATACTGACACAAGTACAAGAAAGCATACTAACACAAGTACAAGCAAGCAGACTAACACAAATACAAGCAAGCATACTAACACAAGTACAGGCAAGCATACTAACACAAGTACAAGAAAGCATACTAACACAAGTACAAGCAAGCATACTAACGCAAGTACAAGCAAGCATACTAACACAAATACAAGCAAGCAAACCTTTGGCAGGTAGCCAAGTTGATTTCCATCCAGCAGAAGTTCCTCCAGGGACGAAAGTCCTCCAATTGTTTCCGGCTGAAACAGTGCAAACATGAACTTATTGTGTAAACATGAACTTATTGCGCAAACACGAACTTATTGTGCACACATGAACTTCTTGTAAAACCATGAACTTATTGTGCAACCATGAACTTACTGTGCACACATGAACTTATTGTGCAACCATGAAAGCTGAATTTAATTCATCTTGTTATTGAAATTGACTTGCTTCAGCACTAACCGATAGACTTGCACTGTATTTCCTGATGAAAAATGTACACCTTTCTCACATAAAATAATGTTTAAGAATTAGATGAACTGATCAAACATGATTATCTTGTTTGTAGAAGCAACCACATTAACCGTAAAGTTATCTAAATACGTTATTGACTACAAGTTGTGAAGGTAGTCGTCTATTGTCCACTTCACTGAACATAACTTGCTTAAAGGTTTATCATGTATGAGTAGCAGTGTGAGAACATGGGATTCGCACATGCTTCAATCCATAGAACCAGGATATGAGGCATTTACTAAAACCTAAAAGACAATGATGAGAAGACTGACCAGATCCTCCAGACTGTTGTTGCCAAGATCAAGTGAACGAAGGTTCTTCAGTGAACACAGAGTTGCAGGAAGATACTTGAGACAATTGTCTCTCAACTCCAGTATCTCTAGAGATGTTAAACTGTATGAAACACAACAAGCCGCAAGATAATACACACAACTTCAATCCGTAACATACCACAGGGTCTACCACAGACAGGACATTAAGGGCGTTTTGGGTTCAACGACCAACCGCCCGAAAAAATTAAAGGTCGTCACAAATTTATTTTGGGAAGCTCAAAACCTCACAAAATTATTTTTGAATAGAATGGCATAAACATTATTGGGAAGTCAAAGACCCTTGGAACGGAAATCCTGGCTATGGACCTGACCATAGAGTTAAAAGTTGCCAGCAAGGTTACGCTAAATCTTGCAGGTTATATCAGTGCTCAATGAAACTAAACAATTGCTGAAATAGTCCGACTGAAACTCACAAGCATCAGTGCCACGAAATATTAGCAATAATAACATCCTGAGCTGAATCCTCTGCCTCGTTTCTCTAAATTACAACACTTGAAGCAAAACTTTAATTAATTTATCATGTAAGCTTTGGCTAGATGCACCCAATATTCATGCTGCCTAGCTATGCCTCTGAATTGTACAAACAGATAATTCTTTCAACTCAGTCATCGCCTTACTCTCTAACAAAGTTCTGTAAAGTCTGGAGGCGAGTCCCAGCACATAACAGAGCAGCGTTACATACCGTACCGCACACACGAAATCAGCAACAGGCATGTTTGGACTTGCCTCATAGAAGTGATTCACAGAAAACAGAATCAGAAAAATGAAATAAATAATCTCTCAAACACCAAATAAAACAACATTTTAAAAATAGTCATTATCATTTTACAGACATCATCCAATTCAGACCTTTATCCGCATTCAAAAAATTTCAAATAAAAATTAATTAATTAATTAGGCATATTCAACAATTTTCAAGTTAAACATTTCATTGTCTCCAATCAGGATCGGAAGAAAACAAAACATCAACTGCGCACCAGTAAGGAAGCATGGAATAGCAGTTGATCAGTTAAATCTAACACCTAGCAAAATGTCATAGCAAAGGTGCAGATGTTGTGTGTACGAACCTGCCAATGTCAGCCGGCAGACGAGTGAGAGAGACGTTGTTAAGTCCCAGTCGAGTCAGATTCGTCAACTGTGTCAGACCTTCGGGTAACCTAAACATTACAAGTATGTCGACTATCAAAAGCACACAAACTATAGATATTCAATTTTTTTAGCTGAAATAAAAAAAATCATGTCCAAAATTTTGATCAAGTTTTTCAAAACGGACATCAATAACGTTAAATATTTGTATAATCGCCAAGTAAATACTAATGAATTTCTCACGACAGTATTGTGATGCACCAAAGAGAAGATTCTATAAAAGAATCCGTCCACTCTTAATCACAAAGCAATGGAACTTAAACTACATGCAAAGTTATAATGAATAATAAGTCAAACATGTGTTGCTACTTGCAGCATTCAAAGCTACGGTTTAAACTTCATTACAGCCAAGAGAAGAGAACTACCTCTGCAATGGATTACTGCTGAAATCTGCCACAGCCAAACTCTTGCACAATTTAATTGTCTCTGGTATTTCTTGAAGATCTGAAATTAAAATGAAATAAATTGAAGCACAGGGCAAGTCGAAGCAAATCAAACTAACACTTACTAAACAGAGTAGAACTATTACAATATAAACCAGTTCTACACTTTTGTATATATTTGTATACAATTATAATCCAAGAAACAGAACAAAGATCATTAATATAACTACACAACTGCATAACAACTATACAAACACGACCATTTGCTAAGAACATTAATTAGCAACTATATGAATGTGGTAGTTGGATTTAAGAAGTAACAATTGATGCTATGGTTGAATACCCCTCCTACTAACACCTGTTGACACAAATTGCTCAGTGACAAGACCAACAAATAGTACTGTATAACAATACAAAAATATGACGCATTCAACCAATTTATTCACAGCTTTTACAAAATGTGTTTGTTACAACATAATTAATTAGAGATGATGTAAATTTGTGTGTATATGTCAATTTAATTGAACATGCACCCAAATGATATTAAAAGTAATTGCCTCATCTCACTAATCCAGTCATAATGAATTACATCTGCCTGTAGAGTTGTTAGTGGAAAGACGGTTGAAAGCCGTCAGTAATAGTTTGCTTAGAAAAAGAAGAAAGAAGCATCATCTCACCATTCTGGCTGATGTTCAGCTCCTCTAGATTAATGAGACTTCCAACGTCCGCGGAGATCCTGTTGATCTCATTATCACTCACAGACAACTTTCTCAGATTTACAAGCTTGTACAAACCCTGCACAAAGTTGATACACCCATGAATTAAAACTTTCTTACATTCACAAGCTTGTACAAACCCTACACAAAGTTGATACACCCATGAATTACAACTTTACCACGTTCACAAGCTTATACAAACCCTACACAATGTTGATACACCCGTGAATTACAACTTTCTTACATTCACAAGCTTGAACAAACCATAAACAAAGTTGATACACCCATGAATTATAACTATCTCACATTCACAAGCTTGTACAAACCATACACAAAGTTGATTCACCCATGAATTATACGCTCAAACAATTATTGTGAAGTGTTGGCAATCAAATTAACGTTGTATTTTTAGCACATAATTCAGTCAGGAAACATCAGCTGCATGGCAGCCCATTACATTTCCTGGTTACGAATTACTGGATCACACTAGGCTATTTCCTTTCTTTAACATTTGCAAACCCATACAGGCTGGGCCAGCATAGACCGGCCTAATCATGCCTGTGGCTTGATCAATTGAGTTAGATAAGTTCATCACACACCGAGTTATTAATAATTGAATGAAATAAAAGTCTAAACTGCTTTTGAAAACTATATGTCATACTCCTTTATTGTCACAAAAATTCTTTCAATAGAATTCCAGCACTTTTATTGATTCAGCTCCTTCTATTCCAAGAATACGAATGATCTCGGCCCGTGCCCTACCTCAAGTTTGCATTAGGATATATGTATTAAAGAGATCTATTGACTTTAACTTGGGTTTTTGTTCACATCCTATTTATCAATATTTACAAATTCAGTATGGAATACATTTAATGCTGCAAGCAGGCATTATCAAGTAACAGACAACAGAATATTTGCCAACATACAAATATGCATGCATTAGCTTTAAATCAGAGCCTGAGAAAGATCAACATTGACACATCGATAGCCGACCAGTGAAGTACATTTGTACAGATGACATCGGGCCCATAAATAACAATTAGTGGCTTCATTATACAGCAAAGATTACAGCAAACTTTAGCTGCCAGTTAAGTTTATGCAAAGACAAAAGTTACAAAGACTAAATAAGACAATACAAACCCTCGGTAGATCCCGGAGCTGATTGAAGTCAAGCAACAGTTCCTCAAGACTCTTATATCGAAGAAGATCATCAGGGACAGCAATCAAGTTACAGTGTGTACGATCCAAGTAGTCAATCTGCCTATTACAGGCTTTCCACAGTGGCATACAGTTCATCATCTTTACCGTTGGGAGAGTCTATCACTGCGATAGAGTCATAACAAAGTGTTCACAGTCAACAGTCGCTATGGTAATCACACCGTTATCCTATACTCAAGTCCATCCAACAAATTGCATTCAATTACATGCAACAGCAGCCGCTGAGTTCAAGATTCATTAAACTTTACTTGCTGACAATCTGAAAGACAATAACTACACCCTATCAATACAATATCAAACAGTGAAAATCTCAAATAGCATATTTTACTGCCAGTACTTCTTCTTGATAAAATTCTGTGCAATTGAACTATATTATGGCCATGCCACAATACGGCATGGCCATAATTTTCTAACATCCATCATCTAAGTATTAAAAATGTTTATTATTTAGATGTTCTTATAACTAAGTCTTCATCACAACTAGCTCACACTGGAATGTTCGCATACTCTTTTTTTTGTACATTATCCAACAAAACATGTTGCTTCTGAAGCAAACACCTTTTAAGCCGTTTTCTATTTTAAGTGCGTGATGCACGGGACATCAGAGAAAATGAATTTTAGACCCCTCCAGTACTCCATTACACATTTCTATGAATATTGAACTGATGCCCTTAGTCTTTTGTTTATTTCAGTGATGGATATATAAGTCCATAGCTGCACTTTACTGTAAATGTGTCCATGGTAACAGAAAACCAAGACCCAGTGAATGTAATGCCAGCCAAAGTAGTACAATGTGTCAAATCCAGTTCTTCTTTAGATGTGTTTACATTTTGGCCATGTGGTTTCATGGATTGACTAATATGCCTTGTAACGGAGCAGTACCTTATGTGAACGGAGGTGACAGAATCGCACAACATAGATAACCCTTTTACAGATAACATCTGAACAGAAACCAGGTTGCTAAACATGTTGCCTATCGATTTCTTGAACTTTACATACAGTTCCACTGCACTTCACCACTCAGAATATAAACCAAACTAGACTAAAATACTGACCAAATTACAGGCTATAAAACAGCACAATGAGACTGAAAAAGATTTCAAATTTATACCAGAAATAAACTGAAAAGATTCAACTAATTGCGAATTAGGCCAAACTAATACAATCTAAACTTATACTTCTTTCTAGCTCAGTTTTTAATCAGACTGGTATGATGTTATTTAACAAAGGTTTTCAAGTCTAATCTGGGTTTAGTTCGGAGTTTTCTTTTACTTTATTACACTGCATGAAAAAATTTCAACAAATTAAATAATAATAATTTAAAAAGTTACTGTAAGAATTATAAGTCTAACCCCTGACCTCAACCAAAACCCGAATCTTACCTTAACCCCTACCTCAACCCTAACTGTTTCCCATGCAGTGTACTAAAGTAAAGGTAAACCTGCTGAATAACTGTTATTGTTTTCCGAAGAATGTAATCTGCGATATTTCTTCACGGTAAGACTCGAGCAACTTCAACAACAGTAATTCTTGTATTCTCCAGTATGCTATTGTATACTTGTAGTATTTACTATCACTTCTAGAATTAGAACCTTCGGTTCTTTATTCCTTACAGCTATTTAATTCTATAACAACTGAATATTTCTATCTCAGGCAAAGAAGATCTCAGGTATCCCGTTATTTCATACAGCAAATTGTCAACAACGAAAACCAATCAAGAAAATCAGGTAGATTAATAAAGCGTCGAAATTTCACTGCCTCATTGCAGCACCGAACAGTTTTGAGTACCTGATATTTTAAAATGAAAGGAAAGAAAAAATTCGGTTATACAATTTTTAATACGTTTTAAATTATAAGCAATTAACGAATATATAAATAATTATCAAATACAATGGAACAAAACAAATTAAAACCAAATTGTTTTAATTTACGATGCCTGGTATTACTGTAAGCAATTGTATCGTGCTTCATGATTGGTCAGCATTATTTTGTCAGCGTATGTGAGCATTGTAAACAGTTGTCAGCCATTCAGATAATATTGTTTACTAAATTTCTATTGGTTGAGCTGAATCTGAGATCTGTTAAATCGATTTCTATTGGTTAAACTAGGCCAAGGTGTGTTTTCATTCCTGAAACACAAGAGAATACCTGTATTGATTTTTTTAGGTATAATCTTCATTGGTCTATCTTAAATTTAGTTTCGAATCAAATGTATCGTCAAAACCATTATAATGTGCCAATAAACCACTTATCTATAAATAGTTATATAGATCAGTGAGGTGAACCTAGAATTGTCGTCAGTGGAAAGATATTGTAGTAAAGCTTACTCTAATCTTTGAGTATAACATATCTTTATGCACGTAAATCTACCATTTCACGTATTATTGTAGCCGGTGGTAAAAGTTGTTTACCTGAGGTGTGGGGCACAAGCCGTTTTTTACGACTAGACGGTCAAAAACAAAGAAATACATTGCAAAAAATGTCGAA
Source organism: Buchholzia appendiculata (assembly GCA_034694885.1). NCBI lineage: Eukaryota > Metazoa > Annelida > Clitellata > Enchytraeida > Enchytraeidae > Buchholzia > Buchholzia appendiculata. Next base: position 2,580 of record JAQFYQ010000505.1, on the reverse strand, counting down.
GTGTGGGGGCCCAGCCCCAAGGGCCCCCTTACTTTAACAATGATTGTGGTATTAATTGATGGATTCAATTGATGAAATCAATTGATGGAGATCATCGAATCATTGATGTAATGCATTTATTTATATTGAGTTTTCTTTTGAACGGATGTCTCATCGCCTGGTTAACCACTAGGCCTGCTGCGTGCGCACTTTGGTTAGTAGCCTATGTAGCGCTAGCAATCTAACATTACAAACCGGTCAAAGCTCGCATTCCAAGCTGCATTAGCCACAATTAAATCGCAGCAACAGTGTGTTAACCCGGCAATTCAGAGCACATCTAGAAATAGCCTGATCAGAGCCTTCAGAGGTGTACGTGTAGACGGACACTTGCCGACTTCATGAATACTGACTGAAAGGCAGTCATGAAGTCAAGGCATTTTTCTCAAGGCCAAGGCAAGGCCAGGGCATTCTTTTTCAAGGCCAAGGCAAGGCGAGGCATTTAGAAAATTGGTCAAGCTAGGCAAGACAGTAAAGTGTCTCAAGGCAGCCTCAAGGCATGAAATTAAGGCCAAGGACTACTAAAATGATCTAGTCAAGGCATTTTTCAAGGCCAATGCATTTTATGCAAGGCAATTTTTCGCAAGGCAAGGCATTTGGAAAATTGGCCAAGGCAAGGCAAGGCAGTAAAGTACTGCTTCAAGGCAGCCTTGAGGCAAGGCATCAATGCCAAGGACTACATCACTGTTGAAAGGTATTCCAATCGAAAGGAGTCACGTGAAAACAACACTTTTTGGAAACCGTTAAATCGGTATACATATACTAGCCGATCGAGCCATATAACTGCTGGCGGCCCAATTATAAAAGGGTAGCCTAAGATCCCCACCAATTCTGGATGACCACTAAACATTTGTTGAATGCAAAATTATTGAATTTAGGCCCTTCATATGCCTAATTCGCCACCACATCATCACTTCTCTGACATACATACATGACTTCACATCATCACATCTTCACTTCTCACCACATCATCACTTCCGGCTGCTCGTCATCTTTACGCGTCATACCGAACCCCGAAGCTGCATATATGGTGCCCTTCCGCTCTTTCGATTAAAGCTGCGCAGGTTACGTCTAGTTTGAGTCTACATTAATTCCTCTGGTCCCGTGGCCTACCGCATCACTGGGTCAGCCAGGGGGGGGGGGTGCTGAACTTTGCGCAATTAGTATCAATTACTCAATCGGTCTGAGGTAATTGAGTGCGATTTTGTTGCTGACTTGCTATTGCAGACGTCATTCAAAGGAACAGAAGGAGAATTCATGAGACAGAAGGAATTTATAAACTTCGGCCGGTTTGATCGAAGCTTTGACATTTAATGTAAAGGACTGCAAGCTATTATTGGACTATTCAGAACCTAATACTTTAGTGAGAAGTGATTAATTTGATTATTCCCATTAATAACAAAGTGATGAAATTGTATCGACGATCGAAACAATTATCACTAGCTGAACAAGAGTTCTTTTAAAAAAATCGTAAAATTCATAAAAGAAGCCAGATGTGAGCAGCAAAGAGAATATTTCTGAGGTCTGTACTAAAGTCTGGTTTAAGATTGTGTGGAGCTTAGGAAAAATCAAAAATTAATTGAACACATATATTTACAACTTACATCTTACTTACACAATAATTTATATTGTACAAGTAGGCATACATTCATTTTCTCAAGACATGGCTTTCAGATAATTTGTAAGAAATGATTAAGTCAGGTGATTTCAAAGCACGCCAATGCATAAATACATTGACGCATTGTCTTGCCTTTAGAAAAATGACTTGATGATTTCGAAATCATCAAGGCATTTTTCTCAAGGCAAGACAAGGCATTTTTCAAGGACAAAGACTAGGGAAGGCAGGCAAGGCTAGGCTTTGACTAAAGCCTAGGATAAGGCAAGGCATTTGCAAACTTGGTCAAGACAGTGAAGTGCCTAAGGCAGCCTTTTGTTAAGACATCAAGGCCAAAGACTACACCACTGCTTAGTACAGCATTAACTTTAATCACAGGATCATCCATGCAGTTAATGCTTGTTGAAGATGATTTATCTTGACTAAAATCTGTAGGCTCCATCAGCACATTAATAATTATAGAAGACTGAAATTAAGCCACTTTCAGTGAAATTCATTTGTATTGCACATTTCGATGAGAATCTCTTCATGTAGCGCTAGTTCTTCTTCTGTTAAATATTTAAATGCTTTAATTAACCTATTTCTACACCAGTCAGGCATATTTTGATGATTAAATTCAATTAAGCTGCAACGCAAATTAGCAAGTAAAAATGAATGAACGTTTGCCATTATGGACTCCGGAGGCCCGTATCTAATGATTGTTGTTTTCATGTGCCTCCTTTGACGGGATACCATTTAGTCGGTATTACGCCTCTGATCCGCCTAGGTTTCCTCTGAATTTGCTCTGCAGGTAGGCAAGACTTTTTCAAAGGTCGCTGCTATTTTGTAGTTACTGCAGAGTTGGACGTGGGTCGGGTCGACCCGCGGGTCGGGTCGGGTCGGGGTGGGTCGGGTCCTCATTTTTAGGACATTTGGCGGGTCGGGTCGGG
>JAQFYQ010000504.1:0-16776 GCA_034694885.1 Buchholzia appendiculata | reverse complement strand
GGGTTGAGAGGGAGTGACGCATGCGATCTTTCCAGTAAAGATGGGTTGAGAGGGAGTGACGCATGCGATCTTTCCAGTAAAGATGGGTTGAGAGGGAGTGACGCATGCGATCTTTCCAGCAGTAAAGATGGGCTCAGAGATGGCAACGCATGCGACAGCGTTTGCGATCTATCGAATAAAGATAAGCAAAACGGTGACACAGCCCGCAGCTCTAGTCCGTTGCCGATGACTTCTGCTGTCAAAGATAAGAGCGATGTTCTTGGGAAAGCCGGTGCTGCTGATGCTGATAAACACTGTGCCTTGAAAATCAGCAGCCAATTACAAGATCCGAATCATGTTAGTAGTGATAAAGCTGCTGCTGCAGAGAATGGACTTGTGAGTGACATCTCTGCTGCAGTCACTGCTGCAACGACTGAATGTGACGACGGAGTTTTAAATTTGGCAAAAAGTGTGAAGAAAGGAGAAGAGACGACTGCTGATATCACGCAGAAAGATGATGGAGTTGATATTGCACAGAAAGATCGTGTGTCTGAAGGTGCTGCAACTGAGGACGCACTGAAAGGCGATGCTGTTGTTAGTGAACCGGATGATGTCGCAATGGAAAACGCACAGGAAGATAGTACAGTTGAGGATGCACAAAAATCTGTGCATAACGACACATGCGCAGTTGTTGATGTGCAGAAAAAGACTGCATGTGTTGAGGACGTTGATAACTTGAAGAAAGACAACGCAGATGAAGGTGCGATACCGAAAGACGATGATCTGCATGAGGACAGTTTCACAGCATCAGAGACTACGATAGAGGCGCCACACAGTGAAGCGGAGTTGATGGAAGAAGATGAACCGCCAGTCGATGCCGTGCCAGACAGTAAACATGCAGACCTGGCTGTGACTCAACTGGACAAGCAAACACCCACTGATTGCAAGAAGGAGGATGAGGAAGATGTGAGAAGTTTGAATGTAAAAGATGAAAAGAAACAAATCAAAGCAGACGTAGAATGCGATCAGACAGAACGACAGGATTCGAAGGAGAAAGAAAGTAGTGCTGATGTAAGTATGATCGTCTTAATACTCTGATTATATATATATTAGCACAATTTCTCGTGATGCGGTTGAAACACAGCAATAGTGCACAGTAATTGCGGTTCCAGTGTACACATTTGTAATGGCTATAAATATGTTCAAGTCGTAATCTTGTGCCATTTGGTAAAAGAACGACTCGTTCACTCGTCTGCCCGTGGGTCGGAGTCATGGGACAACTGGTGGTTAGAAATAAGGTTGTTATTGGCTCCATTCTTATGCGAACTCTTTCCCAGTTCACTCTGATTACATGTTTTGTATTCCATAACTTGTAAATTCAACTTAATTATGAATTGTGATATGCTGAATGTATTTAATTTCTAATTTAGCAACTACAAATGTCCAGGATGCTACATTTTGTAATCGATGTCCATGTGTATGTGTCTTGTGTCTTGGAGTTTTGTAAGATGAAGTCTCTAATTTAGACGTGACATTGACCCGCATCGTGTAGTTGCGACTAGATGCAAATGGTTCATAACTATAATCTCTGTTTAGTTTCTGGAGGTATAGTTAATGCCCGACGCATTATCCATGTACTGATAAACTTGTCCAATGTGTGTGTGATTCATGTGTTGTATTTACTGGTCCCACTCAGTCTCCACATGGTTGAGATTTGCCCCGCTCATGATGTGGCATAATTGCTGGTATGAGTAAAGCATGAATCGCTTAATTTATGGTATAACTTGAACAAAATTTTACGATTTCGTTTGTGATCTTTTTATTAGCCGTCCATAAAGGAAGAGACCGTTGAAAATGCTGCTGCCGGTGATGGAGTCTCACTGAACCTGTCAGTCGTTGGAGACGCGGCGGGAGCAGGTGGTGCAGGTGTTTCAACGTTTCACTGGCCCAAGGATAGGACCGTGTTTCACCGCCTCGAGACGGTCTGCCTCTGTGTGGAGAAAGGAGAGTGGCCGTTGAATCACCGCTATCTAATCCCTGCACAACCCAATGAATCTCATTCCAGCACACCTGTGCCAGGTACACCGACAGCCTCCGCGACGCCGAGTCACGTGACGCCTGCAGTCGTGGGAATGTCACAGAGTAGTCACCGCAGTGTGGATTACTCTGGTACCGGGACTCCGACTGATCTACGCAGTGATGGTGGGTCGTCACGGGGAGGTGGGAGTGGACCTGTGGTGCAAAAGAGACGACATAGGCGGACCAAGGCGGAGATGGAAGCTGACAGAGGTGAATTATCTTACAATTGTCATCATCATTGTCATCATCGTCATCATCATTGTCATAATCATTGTCATTTATCGTCCAGTGTGGCATTGTCCATATTTGGCATCTATAGTCTGATTGAAGTGGATTTGATCATGTGGACGTTACCAACGCGTTTCTCTCTGTTATTAGTTGAGTTGAAAAGAGCGTCTCTCACTGCGATTGTTTACAAGAGGTCGTTAGGTGCGACGGCGCAGAGGTTTTGTGTTAATAGGAAACTCGGTTAAGAAGTTTTGTGAAGATTCGTGATTGATATGCGCGGGAAGTTAACATGACGAAAGCGTTGAAGCTGAACACATATGGGAAACTAATGCTCAAGACTGATTTGATTGTGCAATGAACCTATGTTATAAATGGTATTTAGTGTTTCGAGGTCAGCATTAGGTTGTAGCAAACAAACTACTAAAGCAACACGGTAGAAAATTAATGTTGAAGTGATTATTATCATTTGTGATAACTGTGATGGGAAGTTTATCCTGTCGTTGATGCAGTCAATATTTTAATATTCTATGTAGTGTTCCCGTATGTAAACTGTTTTGGGAGCAGAATGTTGTGTCTAATGTACTTAATTGTTAGTCGTCATGTTGTTGTAGTTGCCCGTCTGCGCGGTCTACTAGTTGCAAGTAGAATCGGCGTGCGTAACGTTGGCAGAGAGTTTCACATGTGTGGTGGTCGGCGAGGTGAGGAAGGTAGGACGGGCGGAGAGGAGGACTCTGGTGCAAGCAGTGCCGACTACATGCGTGTAAGTGTAGCTTGCTTGCTGTGCATCTGTGGGCTGCTAAAGTCTGCTGCAACTATTTCATTCTAGTGTTGAGTTATTATGGAAGAAATAAATTGTTCTCTTTGATATGACTTCTTTATTTCATCGTTTTTATATAATAATATGTTTTAAGATAATAATTTTAGATAATGTATGGTTCAATGAATTGGAAATTAAATGTATTTTGACTAAGTGTGTATATGATTTTCATTGAAAGTTGGATTAAACCATCGTTGCAACAGATCATGCCACCTTGCGTTGACCTTGTTCAGCTGACCTTTGCTTGGAATGTATTGTAGAGTGATATTATTTTTTGAGTTCTTACCCCACTGTACATCTTTCTTCATTGTTATATCGTCGACCCTCAGGCACTAGGCTTTGAGATCATGGGTCAATAGCAAATAAAGGCACAGATAAACAGCGCATTGTGATATTTTACAACAGATGTTAAGCACTTGTTGATGTTGTGACATGGTTTCTGTTTAGGACCGAGAGATGCCGCCAACATTTAAAAAGCGTCGTGGCAGAAAGTCTAAGATAGACAAGCTGCTCGAGGCGGCCGCAATGGAAGCCGCCCTCGCCCGCAGCATGAGCAACGTGTACAGTTCTCCCTCGTCATCAGCTGCTGCACTCAACCTACCAATGTCATGGTCGTCGGGACTCGTGCGTCGTGGCAGTGGCCATGACCTTGCTTCCGCTCATGACCTCAGGGAAGTCTCATCGCGTGACCTTGCTCTCAGACAGCTAGCCGCCCTCGAACTGTCTACACGAGCTGCCGGCTCTGGGAGCCGCGCTACGAGGAGCTTGGACCAGGTACGAGACGGACCGCCGGACGTTGAACGCATGTCTTCGCGCGGTTCGTTCTCTCTCGCTCGCGATGCAGACAGCTCTCGTGATCTCACTACTAGCAGCAGAGTGTCCGGCAAAGGTCGTGACTTTGAGCGTCGTCGATCTCCTGCACCGAGCGACCGTCAGCTGGACAGAATGCCAGACTTGGACGAAGGTCCGCCGAGCTCACTGACGGCATACGGAGACGATGGGTCTGACCCGGGTGACATCCCGACCCTTGCCCCACGCCTGGCGGTCAAGGAGTCATCACGGCGAACGCGAGACTCGTCGGTCCCAGCTGATTCACCGCGAGGAGCTGAAAGCTATGAGCGTGAGGAACGCAGGTCAAGTGCCGACTATGATGAACCGATTCCCCAGTCATCTGCGTCGAGGGGAAAGAGAGACAGCGATGATGAGATTGTGATGAAAGGAAGAGGGACGGGAAGAAGTTCGACGAGGACTTCGGTTGCTGAAGGAAGTGGTCATGGCGAGCTTTACCGCTCGTCCAGGCGGCATCAAGGTCACCAAGGGTCCGAGGCGGCAGAGCGGTACGAACGTCGCCATGACGACATGGGGAAAGAACTGCGAAGCAGTCGAAACCACGCTCTTACGCAGTGGCTGAAGGAACATTCAGCAGTGGAAGTGGACAGCAATCGACTGGAAGATAAGATACAGTCAGAGGTGAGAGAGGTCATGACATGCTATCTGAATCATGCTGTATTCTTTGTAGTGAGAGGTCATAACATTCTATCTAAATCATGCTGTATTCTTTGTAGTGTGAGCGAGGCATGAGTGCTATCTGAATCATGCTGTATTCTTTGTAGTGTGAGCGAGGCATGAGTGCTATCTAAATCATGTTGTATTCTTTGTAGTGTGAGCGAGGCATGAGTGCTATCTAAATCGTGCCGTATTCTGTATTGAGAAATGTTACCCATGCCTGAAATGAAGATAGACATCCTCTCGATGGCAGTGAATGTTTAATCTGTGTGTGTGCGGTTGTAGCTTGATCAAGTTCTTGGACAGCGGCAAAGGCGCCGACCGCGTCTGGATCCCACGAGACTGAGCGTGGGGGAGATTAACGGTGACGAGAATGTGTCCGTGTTCAACCGGTCGACGGGTAAGCGAATCACCGGAGCCAAGGCGCCGCCGCTGCGCTACCTCGCCGAGTGGTTGAGACGTAACCCGTCGTTTGATGTCGACACAAAGTGGTCTCACATCGTTAGAGCCAAGGTCTGTGACAGTATTTTAGCGTAATCCTTATATCTCCTTTTGCTTTTTCTTGACATCAAGATTTTTTATAAATTTGATGGTACATGATGGTACATGATGCTACATGATGCTACACTGATGGTTGTTTTTCTCCCCAGGTAGCCAGCCTTCTTGTAAAGCTTGTCACCCATTTTTGATGTCTCCTCCACTTATTATTTGTTTTAAAGTTGAATAATTTTAATCTGTTAATTGTTTATTATTTTTTAAATTTGTGTTTATAATAATGTGATATTTTTTCTAATTGATATCTCGTCTGGACCATGGTGGATGGACAATAAAAGTTAATGATAAAATAGTCAATTCGGAATCAACTGGGATTGGAGATAAACGATTTGCATGGTGTGTCTCAGGATTATAGTTAATGATGTCTTAACTCTTCTGGACAAGGAAAAACAGACGATTAATTTTGATTTATGTGTAGTTATTATTCTATACAATGGTTGGCTACATGTTTGTGATGATGTTTGTTGTTTGTTAGGGTAATCTTCCATCTGAGCTTCTCTCCAGGGTACCTCTACCTTCAGGTCGCGGACGCCGACCAGCAGCTGCTGTCAACTCACCAGCAGCTGCATCTTCTCCAGGTTCAGCTGCTGCAGCTGCTGCCGTAGCTGCTGCCATGTCCAATCCGTCCTCTTCCAATCCTCTGTCTTCCTCGGCTGATTTCTTCAGCGCCTTCGCCGGCCTCTCGTCTGCCATGTCCGGCTCTAATCTCCTCGGCTTTCCAAAGATGCCGTATCCTCTGGGACTCAACCACCTCGGACTAGGCAATCCAATGTATGCAGCGAGCCTGGCAAGTCTGGGCTTGCTGCCTGGGCTGGGAAAGCTTCCAGGGATGGGTCTGGGAGGGGATGATGATACGCAGCGTGACGATGACGACGATGTTGACACCGGGAAATTGGTGGGCAGGTCGGGGTCGGACAAGAAAGACAAGACGTCGGAGGAGAAGGGTGACAGTGATTTCGGTCTGTCTGGGATGCCGTCTTTACACCCGTCATTTCCCTACATGTTCAACCCACTTCTGATGAACCAGTTGTACGTGCAAAGTCTTGCAGCTGCGGCGGGCTTCGGTGCTCCGCAGTCAGTCGGCGGTCCTTTCTCAGGTCATTCCCAGTCGGGCAGTGAAGCACCAGACGACAAGATCGACAGGCCAGCGGCGAAGGCAAAGCCGGCTGCCGCTGCGTCGCAAGGAAGTGTGGCGCAGAATGAGCCGGAAGATCTCAGCATGACGGGTGTCAAGCACCACCGTCGCGCACCAGAGACTCGTGCATCTGCACGCGACGGGGCGGACGAAGGAGCGGTGAGGCACAGTCGGCGCAAGGCGGAGAACTCTAGTCGCAGACACTTCCCGTCACCGCCGTCGCCGAGCGAAAGATTGGACAGGCAGCTAAGGAGGCAGGAGGCGGACTTAGCGCAAGATCTCAGCCAGTCTATCCACAGTTCTACCAGATCATCATCTCATCGTTTAGCCGAAGCTGCCGTGCCCTCTTCGAATAGATCAAGGGATAGATCACTGCTGCATTCGGAAGTACGTCGAGAGCGTGAATCTAGTATACCGATGAAACTGTCGGCTAATGATGACGACGACGACTTCGGACCGCCAGAGTTACCGGAAGAGACAACTCAAAGTCGGACGGCTGTCGTGGACACGGTTCCGTCGAGTGTTGAAACGGGTTCCTCCAAGTCTGACTCTGTTGTGCATGCTGCCGCTCCTCCGGTGCTTTCCAAGTCACCGGCGAACGCCAAAGCTCGTGGTCGCTCGAATCTGATTGACATGATCGGTACGAAGTTGCTTGCTAAGAAGCAGCAAGTAGAGATGGAGAAACTTGACGTCCACCCGTCGGCAGGTACTTCATCAACGGTTGCCACGGCAACGCCCGAGGACAGGCAAGAGGTCGAGGAGGAGGATAAATCGAACGAGTTAACGGAGAATCTGTCGTAGTTGCTTCTTTTCCGTTTTGTGCTATAGAGAGAGAGAGAGAGAGTGTACTTTACCTCATGGAACTGTCGCTAGAGAGTATTCCAGGTGTTGACAGTATATGCGCGTACCTTGTTTTCCTGTACAGAGATGTGTACATGTATATAGAGGAGAACAGTTTGTTAAAATGAAGAAAGAGAGAGAGAGAGAGAGAGAGAGAGAGAAAGAGAGAGAGAGAGAGAGAAAGTAGTGTACAACAGCATTATTGTAGTAGACGTTATAGACAATGCAGTGTCTCGGCTGCACCAATCAAAGCAGGTCGATTTATGTATAGGAAAAATATTGTATTGTGTTTACAGACTACTTGCAGTGTAGGGATGTTGTGCAGTAGTTGGAGCGTACGAGTAGTAAACGAGTGTGTTGATTTATGAACGAGTATGGAGTTAGCGAGTGTATTGATTTGTTAGTTTTACGCACGCTTCGCTTGCAATCTACTAAGGTGAGCTTTTTATTCAAATTTCTAATGAAATGTAGTGAAGAAAATTGAGTGTGAAGAATGTTTTCTGTATGCTGTGTAGTGAGGCACAGCAGAGTGCTGAGAACCTGAAAAGACTGCGTGCAATATTGTGAGTGTTAATCTTTGTGCTGCGAGTTCCTGAGGAGCAGGAATTGTCTGATTTTGCTCGACTTGTTGTGAATTTAATCTGCCATTGGCGAAGGACAGTTGTATTTTGAAGTGTAGGAATATTGAGCATATAATGTTGAGAGTAGAATGCCTGAACTAATTTCTGAATACAAATTAGCCTCAAGTGACTGATTATTATATTTACGTGTTTGTACAATTATGAATTTGATTTGCAGTTGGGGATATTTTACAACTGTCATTATTAGTTAAGCATGAAATCATGATGAAAATCTGTGTTACAGCAGGAGGTAAATGTTTTATTGAATTCACACCTCACAAATTTGGTTGGTCAGTATATAGTAGGTAAGTAAAACAGGCCTACTTTACAGCACTGTAACATAACAAATCATATCTAGGGCGCTTTACATCGTTCAACAAAGCGCACCTAACAACCGAATTAAGAACTGACGGTCCACTCTTTAACTCTGTTATGGGCATAATGTAGGAACTCATTATTAATAACTCGTTAGTCAGAACTAATAATGGTTGTCAAGGTCTGTGTATTGTGTAGTGCTTAGCTGCTGTTCTATGGTTATTAATATAATACTTGTCGTGAAGCTTTTGAACGGCATTAGTATGTAGCATGGAGTAGAAGTGTCGTCGATTGACACAACTAGTGCAAAGTAGGATAAGTTAGCTACGGTGGTTTACATTTTACTCATTGGGCATTGCAATCGACAACTTCCAGCAAGCTTTGTTTAATTGCCAGGTTTTTTTGCAGTATGCATTACATAATCATTACTTGTAGTTGTTGTCAGGAGGAAGAGAGGACTCCTTCCGGTCCCAACAGCGATGACAGGGATACGGTTCCAGCCTATATGGAACATGCAATTTACTGTGTAGCATGTACTTTGTCTCTACTGCTGTTTGTATTGTACCATGTGCTAGAGTAGAAATGTCGTGCTGATGCTGGTGTTTAGATGTTTGCTATGCATCATGATATAAGGTGTATTAATTTTGTGTAATACATTTTGGAAACTCTCTTTTTATATATATATTTGAATAATAATGATACAGGAAATTATTGCTGAAGGCGGCTCAATAGATCCTGTTTTTTCTGAAAGCTAGCAAAGGTGTTTTAATATAAATTTGAAAATAACAATCTGTTTTAATAATGTTCTCCAGTATTTTGAAACTCTGGAGAAGATAATATGCAATGATAAATGGTTAAGCAAAGCTGGCATGACTCTACAAGGTAGTGGCTTGCTCTCCATTCTTTTCAGTAAATTTTAAGCCACTTTTAGCTAAGTTTAGTTGATGGCAAAGTGCTATGTTAGCTATGTCGGTACAGAGGTCAGTCTACTAGCTATCATCAATGTATAACAATAATTGTTGAATGCTATTTGTTTGGTTTATATTTAGCTCAAATTGTCTGCATTATTTTTGCATTTTGCTCTATTCTGAATGCACAATTCACCGGCTTTGAAAAATGAATAAATACAACATAGTAACCTCGGATTGATGTCGTTTTTTAAAAGAAGCTCGTCTTGCATTTAGGTATTAACTCGTGGGGGAAGAAATGGGAGAGTTGGGAAATGTTGTATTTTGGCCAATGCACAGGATGTGGCTGGGAGGAAACTATGATTAGTTGCTATTTGCCAGTTTGAAATAAAACAGTATTGAGATTATTCTATGCTCAAGCCATGTATATGCGCCATAACCAGTGCTGTTTTAAGGTTTGGTACACGGTCTGGATGCACATTATTCCACGGTACTTTCTCTACCCGCGCGGCCCCCTCTTCGCCCCCCGATTACGAGATGCCCCAATTACTATTTTCAATTTTAAACGACTAGGTGAGAATACATTTGTCGTGTGGTTGACTAGTTTAGTATTTTTCTGTTGATTATTTGGTACTAATTTGTAACGTGCCAAAGGTTATTGGCCAGTGATATATTTAATTCTCTAACTGTTGCAAGAACTGGACAATGCATTGGTTATAATCAGTAACCTAATTGAGTAGCCATTATTATACAAAGATATGATTGATGGTGGTTGAGTGTATTTCCTTGCAGCGCAATGCTCTTTAATCATGTCTGTGATTGAATCGTGTGTATATATAAAAGATACATGAAGTGAGAAGTAATGTCAAGTTGAATAACTGTGTAATTATTTATTGCATATTAACTGAGTAGATTTTCGTGTTTTATTATTTATAAATTGATATATTTTCTGATTTTTCTGATTACGTTTTTCTGTCCAAATAAGATCAACTGCTAAATGTAGACAGTTGTCGTAGTAATGATGAACTCCGTGACCTCTAGTGAACGTACAACATGTAAAAGACGTTTCTACTTATCTCACTACACAGTGAGGTATTTGTGCACACTGGCGAATCCAAGTCGGCCAAATTGACCATAAAGGTCACCCTGCTAAGATTTTCAATTGAATTTGGCTTCAATATGTCCTTTGAAGTTGTATAATTAGCTCTATTTTATTGTAAATTGTTGGCTTTCACGTATATATTGCATTTTTTTCATTTAGAATTTTTGGGTTCACTAGTGTTTTGTGCGTGCGTTTGAGCACGCGAGTGTGCTTTGTGCACGAGAGAGGAAGAAAGAGAGAAAGAGAAGAATGTAAAGTAATGCTGTTGAGATTGAAGCGTTTATATTCTGATTGATAATTTATTGCTGATAAAAATGTTGCCACTTTCACTTTGTTTCGCTCGAGTTATGTTGTTCTCCTGTCTCCTGTACTGAAGTGTTGAAATAATCATGCCTATGCAGTCTTGTCATGTGTCTATGTGCGTGTTTGTAACGTGTATGTGTGCGGGCGTGTGTAGATAGGAGTCTATGCTGTATGGACAGGTAACGAGTAAGCTTATAATCAACTAGTATCATGAAAACTGTGAATGTATAGTAAACCGTGTCATGTAATTGTGTGTTCTTGTCTTCATTTGATTTCATATAAGTGTATAAGTATAGACATTTGATTTGTCACTAATTTGTGATATGTCTTCTTGTTTTCAATGCTCCACTTAACATCAAGGATTGTAGTCGACCTTGACCGTGTGAATTTTTGTAGTGAAATTTCAAACTTAAACTATGATGAACGTTCATCGATAATTCTAAATCTAGAGCTTCAACACAAACATAATAATCAATAAATATAGAATATCAAATCTTCTTTACATATTGATGTAAGTATTTAGTAGTGGTTAGATACATGTAGTGGTTGGTCATTGGTCAAACTATAGTAAACGTCCAAGCTAATTAGCTGTACTGCTATTTTGTGCAATGGCAGTCTGTCCCGAATATGCGTTTACAATCGCTTGCTGGCTGGATCTCATGATCACTCGGGATCAAATAAGCAGACAATTTATAATTATGAAGTACAACTACTATATTGAATAGTGGTACAATATTTCATTGAAATTACAAAATACAAAAACATTCCTTGCAATTGGCAACACATCACACAAACAATTTGACAATAATCCTGGTTGTGTGTTCAAAAGAACGTGTGGCCCTTGCACACGAACGTGCAACAGTAACACATACAAGAAATTTGTAATTCTTTTTTACATGGGTATATCAGGTATTATTATCAAAGGCACAATACAACTTTAGAGTGCAGGGCCTTAAACAAAAAACTATGAAATTTGACAAAAACCAAGAATTTATCATTTAAAATACACAAACTCTGCTGCTGCTTTCATTACTTGAGCTTTGATTAGCTCCAGCAACAGAAGTGGATTGACAGTTACTGAACTGATCATCAATGTTACAGATTCAAGCTTATTTGTATTGCCATAATTACGATTGTTTAATAAAATGGTGTATCCTCAGTGATGTTGGTTTGTACAACGGCCTGGTCATGTACTTCCGTGTCCTAGACAACCAGTTAGACTGTTGGTGCAAGGCAAGGCATCTGGCTGTACAACTTTGCTTCCGTAGAATCCAAAATGTCGTCTGCATATTCTCCGATGAGATTATTTCATCGTGCGGACAATTCCCTTCTAATTACGGGGAATAACAACAAGCTCACCTCAGAGTGGACGATTAATGATGGGACGGTCTTGTCGACTCACATGATAAACTCTCACAGTTCAAAGAGACAAGTGTAATCTATTACATCATAGCAAAGTCGCTACTAATGTTTATTATCCGTGGGTATGATGTAAGCCGTTGGTAGTAACGAGTTCATGGATCATACAACAGGCATTATTATTATTATTATTATATTATTATTATGAATGCATTAGAATTCTATATTAGAAGCAAGAAAAGATATGCAACGAGTTAAATTGCTTACATTTGACATTTCAATTACTCAATTTTAACAAGCAAAACATCTATCTAAATTCTGACTTCTGAAACTGTCAGAGTACTTGCAAACAGTGCGTGTAGAGGGAAGAGGCAAATCTTGTATTATAGTGTTGAACTACGTGTAAAGTAATTAGTAAAGTTCTTCAGCTTCGCATCCAAATACCATCCAAAATTCTTCTAAATAAGTCAAGGCTTTTAGCGTGAAAATAATTTGTTTTCCCTGGTATAAAATAAACTCCTCACAATGTACCGCTCCCCACCTTGACCCTTACCAATCCATCACATCCCTCCATTCCCTTCCCCACTCCATTAAACACGGTCTTAACATAATTTCAGAATCTTAGAGACTTAGACTTTAAACATCTGTAGCAGTTTCAGTGAAAGAAATTATAATTGACTCCTAATAACAGTTGACTCGTCTCTTTCTTTCCTCTTTATAAACTCCGACCTTCTCTCATGCTTCTCTCCTTCCCCAACGCTGTTTAGCACCATAGATCGATATCATAAATGGCATACAACCGGAGATATATAGATGACCACATGTAAACGGACACGGAGAGACAAATAGGCATAGAAATCAAGGAGAGCCAGATTGAGAGACAGATAGGTAGACAAACACACAGAGAAGGGAAGTCAATGAATCACACTGGCAACTAAAAGTACAGACAAATAGATACAACATTCTGCACTTGTTATACATGCTGAATTCATTCATACCGACAGCTACATACAGCCGAACAGTGATAACGTATGCCATCTGCAGTGAACGTGTTAAACTAATGTGTATAGATAATGTTCATTTGAGCATTGAACCAGAATCAGAATTGGACTCAAAAGTCGTTTCCGACATTGAAACATGCAACTTGTGAGTTCCATACAATATACATAGTCCTAATGTAGACATACATTAGAACTCGTTTCAAAAGGGATGTCATGACTCGTACACTAGCGCAACGTTATTGCAACGAATCACAAAAAGCATGCCTTGCTCATTATCAGATACGCTATCATACGTAAGTAGCAAATCACGCATCTGTCTGACTATATTCAGTCCATCGATGAATCATCATTCACTTGTAATACTAATTCAAAGCAACACACGCTGATAATTTAAAAAATAAACGGTTCATTCACAGTATAGAAACACGATCCACTTCGCCTCTCTCTCTCTCTCTGGGCACACAAGTCTCTCGGACGCAAAAGTAAAGACACAAGAACAAGAAGAAGAACTGTCAGTCTTCATCCGAATCCAACGCAGCTCGTCTTCGGTCAAACTGTAATAAAAAATGCAGCAAAGTATAAATGATTAATCTTTTTTTAAAATACATAAATACAACATCATCATCACCATCACTCATAGTCATCATCATCACTCACAGTCATCATCATAGTCATCACCATCACTCATAGTCATCATCATCACTCACAGTCATCATCATAGTCATCATCATCATCAGTCATGTATAATGCACTATTCGCTTTCACAACGAGTCTGTTTTGAGCACAGATACATACTAAATAATGTCCCTCGGAAATCATTGCGACTGGATTGGCCGCATGCCCCTGCTGACGAAACCCGAACCGAGAATAGGGTGATTTCCCTTCCTCAGAGAAAGTTATACTACAATGATACAGAATGCTTAAATGTAAAAATTGGTTCTACAACATTTTGTCCATACATCACTCTCACATTTCAGCATGTTGACAACCATCATCACAACTTCTATTAACTACAAAACCTGTCACAGCCGTGATGTTTGAACTAATTTTACAATGTCACTTAACTCATAAAAAATTATTTACTATTACCTTTACAGTTGTCGTCTTCTGTGTTTTCTCACTGACTTGCTCCAGCAGGG
Organism: Buchholzia appendiculata; assembly: GCA_034694885.1. Classification (NCBI taxonomy): domain Eukaryota; kingdom Metazoa; phylum Annelida; class Clitellata; order Enchytraeida; family Enchytraeidae; genus Buchholzia; species Buchholzia appendiculata. The sequence continues at coordinate 2,890 of JAQFYQ010000504.1, read as the reverse complement.
ACTTCAACTGTTCTTCACCAAGCTTTAAAAACAACACATCATCAACTGCTAGGAACATTGTAAGAAATACAAAACATGTACAAACATGCTGAGCATATGGTCAAATCCCTTAAAAAGTTTAAAATAATTATATTTTAATCTTATTTTTGTACTAGACAAGTTAAATGACAAGACTAGGATAAAGATAAAGATAAAACACTATACACATACAATTATAACTAAAAAAACATGGTTGAAAGTTCCATATAAACAAAAACTCAAATATAATGTAACACATCACACGATCTCACTATCTTACAAAAGCTTTAAATTGTTTTCTGTCAGACTTTTAGTTTTGAATTTTTTGATAAAATTTGATAAAGTCTTTTGTGTTGTCATGAGTCTATATTCAATTGTTTTTTTTACAAAGGTTTCCTATATTGCTATAAAACTATCCGTAACAACAACTGAAAAGTAAAAAATCTCTAACTATAAATAAATCAAAAAACAACAACCAAAACCACATGGGTATAAGAAAAATTGTGGACAAGTCTAATTATAATACTAACACCTAAAAATGGATGTAAAAAATGAAGATTGGATTCAGTAGCATTGTTACATTCATCATGCGTATCAGATTCTCACCTTTCCCTGAATCTGTCCCATCTGAGCCATCTGTATCAGCATCGACTCGACCATGCGAGCCTTCTCTGGCTTCGTCAGTGCGATCATATTCACTGACACAACAACAACAAACCAAACCATTACAAGACACAAACAAACAAGCAGACAGTTTTGACAAGTGCAACTAAGTGCCTGCAAATCAAGCAAAATAATGATGGCACAAATACTGAGGAGTATGACGACTCAAGATCATTAGGATAAATGATTCTATAAAGAATGACAAAGATAATCATAACAAAAGCACAAAGTTATTGTTTATGTAGACACATACGTTTATGCAGATCCTAGATACGCAGTAATACTACATCAGTGGGCAAGACGGAAATGATGATGAAACGTCTAACCTTTATTGATAAGGAAACACAGACGTTAAACAATGATAAAACATCTAACCCTTATTGACGAGGAAACACAGACGTCAAATGCTGATGAAACGACTAACCCTTATTGACGAGGAAACAAGACGTCAAATGCTAATGAAACGTCTAACCCTTATTGACAAGGAAACATAGACATCAAATGATGATGAAACATCTAACCCTTATTGACGAGGAAACACAGATGTTAAACGATGATGAAAAACACAGACGTCAAATGATGATGAAACATCTAACCATTATTGACTAGGAAACACAGATGCTAAACGATAGATGATGATGACTGCTGATATGTATGATGTGCAAATTTGGCTCCTCAAACCGTGATACGGCTCAGCAGGCTCAAAGTGCTACAGCTGTGACTGCATACGTTAAACTCCACGCCCTAATCTACAATTCCAAGTCGGTAGTATTACAGCGGGATACACCATGCTGTAAATATTAGTTCTCCATGAAGCCACCTGGCAATGCCACCGTTCACCTGAGGATAAGAGGAAAGTGCAAGTAGTATCCTGTTGCCATAATAATCAGATAGTTTACATCAAGGATTTACCCCAGGCAAATATGCAAACAATTTGGTCAATTCTTTTTGGAAATTTTCCAATTTATAGATGCCCATAGAACGAGGTCACATAAAGCTCTAGCAAAACATTCAGAACTAGACATATGAATGCATACAAAAATACTTGATTATACAGAACATATATTTAGCAACAGCTTCGATACTAACATCTGGCCCGAGCTTGTTGGTCAAGAACTTGTACTAAGATGCTGTTCTTCATATCTTCTTGTTGTTTTTTCATCTCTTCTTGCTGTTCTTTGCTGGGTCCTCCCTGACCCCCACCACCAGCCTACATACATACAACAATACATGCATAAACAGATACTGTATCTGCATCGCACAAATTATTTCGTTTAACAAATTTCCCAACCTACAAGGCGCTACAATCAGCCTATGCAATCTAGTATGTGACATATATTTTCTACACTTATCAAAACATAGCATTTCAGAATTAAGAATTACAGGATATATGATTTGCACAATTTTTAAAGTTTTGCAATCATGCATCGTGTACTGTACACGGATTATATATAATTAGTATTATCGCGATATGAGCAGAGATGCATGAAATACCTGAGTTCACCATAGGTCTACAAAAGGCCCAACATGTTGTTTAGCACTTTGATTCTTGCTAAGAAATATGGGTTCTCCTATACTTTAGTACACAACATGGGAAATTGCTAGGGCTAAGGTAGGGTTAGGGTTATATGAAGGGTTTTGGTTGGGGTTTTGGTTAGGGTAGGGCTTATAGAACATTTTCCATCCTTAAATTTCAACATTTTAAACATTTTTTCCATCATTTTTTTGAACACGTACCCCTCCCTGTTGATTTTTTTCCCATTAGTGTACTAAAGTATAGGAGAACCGAAATATGATTCAATATTTTTAACTGGCAATTAAATACCAATTATACAGTTAAGATTAACAAGAAATAATAAATTTACTCTTAGTTTTAATAAATTTACTCTTAGGATTTAGTATTATCGCTAGAACTAAAAGTTAGTTGAAATTGCCCCGATAATTCACTTAAAAGTTACCGTGGAACCCATTACCGCCAACCGGGGTTACTTGAGCAGTTTTGATAGTGCAAAAAGTCATTTTGCAATAACTTATTTTATTTTTAAGATAAACTAACAATTTTTTGAGGAAAGATGCATGACACACCGTAGTATTAGAATACATAAGCACTTAATTTTTATTTTAGTGCTTGGATTTTTTTTTCAACTTCGAAGGTGGACTCATGTAAACCCGGGTTTGAGGTAACATGAGTCCACTAGTGAAATATCAT